>JAGKTI010035444.1:0-11255 GCA_018397915.1 Birgus latro | reverse complement strand
AGTGACCAGTGATGTAACGACAAAAAAGAAATAAACATGCAACAGTAAGGCAAAGTGTTAACACTGCAGGCAGGGCTGCGAGAGGCAGACCAAAAAAGACCTGGGACAAGGTTACAGAGTGTGACCTCAGGGATACGGGACTTAATGGTGAGGCTGTCAGAGATCATGCAGCATGGAAAGTTGCCATTAGGTGACCAAGGCCGATGCATGTAAGCATACTGGAGCTGTTATAAATGAAACGAACAAAACGAAATGAAACTACAGCTCTCCTTCTACCATTAGCAGCAGCAGTGTAACTATGTAATAAAGTTCTGCTGGCTATGGTAGATTAAATATACCTTTACTAATCAAGTATTATTCAATCTGGCTTAACAAGAGCAAAAGAAAGCTATATACTGTATACTGTAACACTTCACCTGAATTTTGAACAACCTAACCAAGCAACTTTGTAACATTCTATGGCTAGCATTTGCTTAAACCCCTAAACTGACTGTGGAGAAGGGAGAAAAAGTAAGCAAATGGAGAGAACACTTTAACTCGCAAATGCTAGAGTATTTTTAACGCAGTCACCACCTCACCACGGGCAATTTCCCGGAAACCATTGGGAATTGCTTGTTTGCAAAACTCAATATCTCGGACTAGATAGCACTTAGGGAAACGAATTAATAACCATTTTACTAACCAACTCTTCCTATTGTGAATGAAAGTATCCCCAGGTCTCTAGGTTATTGCACTGATGAGTAGTGACATGAACATAACTAACTTTTGGCACAAGAGCAGGATGTGTTTGTGTGTCTGCCAGTGGCGCCAATTGTGGCTTTGTTCTCAGTGTGATAACATCTCCACTACTAGATAAACTAGACACTGTTGCATCCAAGGCATGCCTTATGGCACTATCACTGAGCCCTTTTCTAGTACCCTTGGAGAGAGGCTTGGCAGGGATGGATGATGCAATTGGCTACAGGTGGCATGGACGAAATCAGACAAATAGGACCTGAAGGCACTGTTGTACAATCGCCCAAAGAAGTGATGACCCGATTCCCAGTACCTTTCACTCAAAAAGTGGTATCTGGCAACTGTCGCGGCCTAGTTATATTTCTTATATCGCACACCGGAAAGAACAGTATTTGGGTAGACAACACCAAAAAGCAATATACAAGCATTTTTACCGTGTATATTACGCATTACGGAAGAGGAAACCACAATATACTAAAGTTGAGGCTTAGCAGTACGAAAGAATTTGAAACGCACAGCCTATCGCTCAACGGTTTCAGGGTTAAAATGCGGAGAAACTCTCGTCATATTTATTTTACTTCTGAATCAACAATATTGAAGAAATAATGTCCCATAAGATAAATACCATAGATAATGGTAATGTCGAAATCACGAACGCCATCAACTTGGAAAAATAAACATCTAAAAATATATTACTATCCAAATTTAAATCTCTATGCGGGATGTTTACGCTAGAGAACCCCTGAAGCCGTGAATGCTGTAGCAAGATGGATTGTCAACACGATGCTGTAACCTATCAGTGCAAGTAAATTATTGCTCTTAATTTAGCAAATATTCCAGCAAGACAAATATCCCGGCAACTTAATATTGAGGACAGTTAACGGATAGATGAGCGATATAGACAGAGGTAGACCAAAGAAAATTTGCCAAATGGAGCCCCTCCTAGAACAACACAAGACCAAAACAGAGAAATTATTGCACGTACCCAAGAACAACCCCTACCCACCTGTGTTGCTATCAAGAAGCAATTAATCTGCCGGTATTCAGTTAGTGAGACCAATGCAATTGCTGGAGGAAAATTGGTCAGTTTATTCACACGATGAAAATCCAACATGTAATACGCAGAGCAGTTTCACAAAGGCACTAAACAGAGAGAGGATGACAGTCAAAAGCTAGACTGCGACAACGTAGAGAATTTCAGACAAAAAGGATTGTGTAAAAAGAAGGGGATCGTGACAAAGGGCGAGACATCCACCCCCTCCCATGACATAACACTGACTAACGTAAAGCCTACAGGGGAGATTTGCCAAAGGTAAACCATAGAAACCTGCTAGGTTGCTGTCAGAAGTAGTAAAAATCCGCCAGACTGAGAGAAATTAAGGAAAACAATACTAGACAGGACTTCAAAAGAACGTCAGATACAAATAAAATATTTAAATTTATACCAGATTGCTTTTAAAACATTTAAATTTAGAGGAAAAATTGCTACATTGGTAACACTGCTTTCATGAATCCGGCGACGAGTGGAAACGTGCCAGATGTAGCTTTTTACTTAATTATTGTTATTGGCCTAAAAAGAAATAAACGCTAAACTTAACTAATATTTTCGCAAGATTAGTTTTTTTACACCATAAATAATGTTTGCAGGGAAGGGAAAGATTGTTTCCATCTCCTAACTCTAATTCTAGTGAACATTGCCAGATCAGGGAAGTTTGTCCGAAACTTAAAAAAAGCGAGTCATCACATATTTGGGCGATCGTACACCTGGCAATGGCACGGGACAGACTGACTCTTGCCTGTGTGCAATGGAGGGACTCCCTCCCTACCCTTAGGTGGCAAGATGAAATGGCAGCTAGTCCAAATGGTGGTGGGAAGACACATGTACAGCCACTACCCGGCGGCCATGTAGCACCCTGACTGTGACGTGCATAAACGTTACCCAGGGGATAGTGGTTAAGGAACTGTTAACCATAGAGAATGAAAGCAATGCGAGTATAAGCGGCTGGAGAATGGCTAGGAGAATGAGGGAGGTGAGAAGGGAGGAAGAAATCAGTAAAATGGAAGTAGTGGAAGCAATGAAGAAAGTTCTATCTATCTATCTATCGCCAGACGCCTCAATCCCGTAAAGGGTGGCCACAAACAAATCACCTCCACATCGCTCTGTCCCATGCCATTTCAACAGCCCTGCTTCCAGCTCACACCCTCCACTCTCATATACCTCTTCACTCCATCCCTCCATCTCATCCTTGGCCTTCCCCTCCCTCTCCCCCCCTCCACCTCACTCACATACACTCTCCTCGTCAGTCTCTCACTCTCCTTTCTTGCCACGTGGCCAAACCACCATAATGTGTTTCTCCTAACACTTCCTATCACATCCACATCCACACCAAAATGCTCCTTCACTTCCTCATTTGTCAGTCTGTCTCTCCATGTGACTCCATCCACATGCTCCTCTCAAATAACTGATTTCCACTGCTCTCACTCTTGACTTCTGTCTCTCCAACAGGGTCCAAGCTTCACTTCCATACGTTAGAGATGGTATCACAATACTGTCATGTAGCAACTTTTTCACTTCCATGCTCACTTCCCCGTTTCTTATCACTGCTTTCAAGAAACCAGCAACCTTTCTTCCCTGCTGCACCCTTTCAAGCACTTCACCCTCTAAACTTCCATCCTTACTCATTACAATACCCAAGTACTTAAATGCACTCATATTCTCCATATCCTCCCTATCCAATCTCACTGTACATTCACTGACTTCACCTCTCTCGAAGACCGTCACTTTACTCTTCCCTACATTCACCATTAGATTCCATTTCTTACACACTCCCCCAAACTCATCAACCAAGCCTTGCAACTCCCCTACGTCTTCACTTAACAACGCAGTATCATCTGCAAACAACAGTACAGGGAGTTTCCAAACACTGCCCTCTCTCTCTAGGGCCAACCCAACATCCACTGCCCTATCTTGTATCTCTTTTATAACCCCATCCATATATAGATTGAACAATCATGGATACATGACACATCCTTGTTTCAATCCAAGCTTTAAATGGAAAAATTCGCTCAGTTCACCATCCACACGCACTGCAGCCTTTGCACCCTCATACATACTCTTCACGGCCTTCAACAACTTCCCATCTGCTCCATATGTTCTTAATACTTTCCACAGTCCGTGTCTATCCATCCTGTCATATGCTTTCTCCAAATCCATGAAGGCTGCATACAACTTCTTTCCCTTCTCTAGAAACTTTTCCACTAAAGATCTAAGAATGAATATCTGATCCACACAACTTCTTCCCTTCCTAAAACCTCCCTGTTCTTCTCCAACTAATTCCTCTGTTATTCCCTAACTCTGTCAATAAGTATCCTACCATGTACTTTTCCTATACACTAAGAAGGCAAATGCCCCTATGATTGCTGCAAACTTCTTTTTCCCCTTTTCCTTTGTAAAGGGGAATAATTATACCTGACTTCCAATCCTCTGGGACTACCTTCCTTTCAGGCCAATCTGCACACCTTCCATATCCATTCTATTACTATCTCTCCCCCATAATTCACCATTTCACCACACACCCCATCAATTCCTGGGGCTTTCCCCATTTTAACTTCAATGCTTCCACAACTCCCATCCTATTGATTTCTTCCTCTCTTCCCACACCCCTCCTTCTCCCAGCCATTTCCCAGCCACTTACACTTGCAATTGATGGAGTGTGTGGTGAAATGATGAAGCACTAGGGTGAGATGGTAGTATAATAAATATGGAAGATATGCAGGTTGGTCTGGGAGGAAGGTAGAGTTCTGGAGGATTGGAAGTCAGGTATAATTATTCCCCTGTACATAGGAAATGGGGGGAAAAAAAAGTGTGGTAATCACAGAGGCATTTGTCTTTTTAATGTAACAGGAAATGTACAGTAAATGGTAGGATACTTTACCAGAATCAGGGAAACAACAGAGGAATTAGATGGAGAAGAACAGGGAGGTTTTAGGAAGGGATGAAGATGTGTAGAGCAGATATTCATCCTTAGGTCTTTTGTGGAAAGTTTCTAGAGAAGGGAAAGAAGTCATATGGAGCCTTCATGGATTTGAAGAAAGCATATGACAGAATGGATAAACAAGGAATGTGGAAATAATTAAGAATATATGGAGTAAATGGTAAGTTGTTGAACGCCACGCAGAGTATGCATGAGGGTGCTCAGACTGCAGTGCGTTTGGACAGTGAACAGAGTGAACTTTTCTATATGAATGTTGGATTGAAACAGAGATGTGTCATGTCTCCACAGTTGTTCAAGCTGTACATTAATGGGGTTATAAAAGAGATACAAGGTAGGGCAGTAACTGATGGAGCGGCCCTAATCAGACAGGGCAACGTTTGGAAGCTTCCTGTACTGTTGTTTGCAGATGATACTGTATTGTTAAGTGAAGAAGAAGGGGAACTGCAATGTTTGGGGGATGAGCTTGGGAGTGTGTGTAAGAAACAGAATCTAAATGTGAATTTTGGGAAGAGTAAACTTACGGTCTTCGTGAGAAATGTAGTCACTGAACGTACAGTGGGGATGGATGATGAGGAAAGAAAATGTGAGTGCATTTAAGTACTGTACTTGGGTAGTTTGATGAGTAAGGATGGAAGTTTGGAGGATGAAGTGCTTGAAAAGGTACAATAAGGAAGAAAGGTTGTTGGTTCTTTGAAAGCAGTGATAAGAAATAGGGAATTGAGCATGGGGGTAAAAGAGTCGGTGCATGATAATGCTGATACTAACTGTAACGTAAAGAAGTGAATCTTGGACGTTGCTGGAAGGACACAAGTCAAGAGTGAGAACATTGGAAATGAGTTACTTGAGAGAAGCATGTAGAGTTACATGGAGAGACAGACTGCCAAGTGAGGAAGTGAAAGAGCATTGTGGTGTGGATATGGATGTGAGAGAAACTGTTAGGAGAAATATACTGTGGTTGTTTGGCCATGTGGAAAGGATGGAGAGCAAGTGACTAACAAGGAAAGTGTACATGAGTGAGGTGGAGGGGGGAGAGGGAGGATGAGGCCGAGGATGAGATGGAGGGATGGAGTGGAGAGGTATATGAGAGGGGGGAAGGGGTGATCTTGGGGGTGGGGGTCAGGTGGAGGGGGGGCAGTGAAATGGCAGTGGACTGGGCGGCATGGAGATGATTTGGTTGTGGCCACCCCTTATGGGATCAAGGCATCTGGCAACATATAGACAGACAGACTGCAATTTTATCCAGACAATTCAGTATCGTTTGTTCCCAACTGACATTATATACATTAGTTCTGCTGAATGAATGACACATTATCATTCATGTGATAACCATATGGTTTATAGTGTGTGAAGGTGGATTTTTTATCACAAACTGATAAAATTCTGATCATAAACTAATTAGATTTTGATCATAAACATATTAGGCTTTGAGCTGAATTACTTTGTAGCAGCCGTGGCTCAGTGGGTTAGAGCGCTCCGCTCTGGCTGTAGGGTCGGAGGATCAAATCCACCCAAGGGTCATTGGTAGACATCAGGAAGGGCATCCGGTCATAAAATGCTACACGCTCCAATCCAAAAAGGCCGACGCATGCAAGCATGTTGCAGCCTTCAAAAACAAAACGAAACGATGGGCGTCTTCGTTGTCAGGGTTAATATAGACAAGATGCCTCTCAGTTTCCTGTTCTAAGATTAATGTCCCCAGGAATGACAAGGAAAGAAAAGTTCAGATTATCTACAAGTCTTCCGTTCTTCCTGAGAAAAACAAACCATGGTTTTGACGCTAACTTCATTTTTGCCTCTCAACCCTAGCTTGTGGCTGATGTAGGGTCTGAACCTCAACAAACTTAGGGCACAGAGGTGGGCATGATTTTTCCCCAGTGCATTCCTTTTGGCCTGTACTGGTACACTAAATATATTTTGTTTCACCAGCTATGCAATGTATGTGTTGTTTACAAACTGCATTGTTTCCTTAAGAACAAAATATTTTAAAGATATTTGGTGCAGGGTCCATTTATTTACTGCAGGTTGAATAACATTTTGTGATAACATGTGGACAGTGACTGGATGCAGGAGGCTAAATATGTTAACCCGAGGCGTCCCGTTGACGTATGGGTACGTTGCAACGTTTTGTCATGGTGACACCCAAAGATGTACCCACATGTTTTGCAATTGTGAGGTCTGTCATTTGCACATTTTCCAAGTTTTGCGGGTAATTTTTGATAAGCATATGTGGGAGACCTTCCTCTACCCGCCGTCAGGAAGGGATACTGCCTGACCCCACCTAACACCCCCTCCCCCCCACACGCCATTTTCTCGGCAACTCACCTGTTAGCAATGACCTGGCCAGTAAAGACGTGTCGCCCCACGGTCTCTCCAATAACGAAATTCAAGGCGAAAGTGATTCCTGAGGTGGAGGACAAAGGAAGAAACAAGCCAGAGGAAGAATCAAGCAGAAGTGATGAGGCGATAACATCATAATGGAAGGTGCCTTATGTTGATGTGTTTGGTGAGTGAACAACGCTTATATCACCTAAATTATTGTGTGAAAACCAATATACTCTTGCACTACATATAAATTCGTACCAAATAAATAAATAAATAAATACCTAAATCAAGTGGTTTGAAATAGTTACCCCTACTCTTGCACTACATATAAATTCGTACCAAATAAATAAATAAATAAATACCTAAATCAAGTGGTTTGAAATAGTTACCCCTCCCATACTACTATTTTCCCTGGAGCCAGGTCAGCTATAGAGCATGAGCCAGGTAGGAATAGTTACCTGTATTGTGCATTTTTAAGCTCAGGTGGGCAATTTCTCTATGAATTTTCGATGTTTCTCACCAAAAGCGGAGGTTTGAGGGGGGGGAATCCAAAATTGGCCAGGATTGGGGGAAGTCTGTTGTGGAAAATCAGCCGGGACATGACGGGCTAAAGAGCTGATTGGATGTTACAGTGTGGTACTATACAGTAAAACCTTGATATAACGGACTTCAGTAGACCGGAATTCGCTATTATCGGACTCGAGGAGCTACCGGACTAAACTCCTATATATTGGAAAAAGTCCGATATAGCCAGAAAGCAGTCCGGACTGCCTGATAACTTCAGCTATGTTCACCACAATAAGACAAGTAAAAGACATGTTTTTCAGTGCACAGTACAGTATTATTATACCATTTGATTAATGTAGTGAAGGTATAACACAGTACAATACTGCAATGGTGGTGAAAACCACTGATGCAATCCGGACTAATGTCTGATATATCGGAAAAAGTCCGGATTAGCAGGGGTAAGTCCGGATGTTGCTTTTATCGGAAAATCGCATATTTCGGACTGGCCTGAGCCCCAATTAGTCCGTTATAGTGAGGTCTTACTTGCATTACATTTACTAATAAAAAGTTGTTTGAAGATCGCCAATAACTTAGCTAAAACTCTGTTGAATATGAAAAAGACTGCAATGTCACTACACTATGGCTCTCATACAGTGACTGGAGGGTGCTGTGGGAGGGTCCCTTTATGCTTTGAGCAGGGGGATTGCTGCTGCTGCTCTTGGTTCTAAATGAAATTTTTGCTAACAATGTCTACTATATACTGTATTATGCTCTTTTTCACAAAAACAATGATGAATGTTAGTCATTTAATGTTACAGTATACTTTTGTTGGAAACTGATGAAAATTGATGTTGTCAAAGACACATTTTAATTCTTTTATTATAATAACTGTATGGAGATAAATGATCCCATATCTGACCACCTACCTAACACTGGCAAAATGGCAGACACAAACCCATCATATGTCACAAATTTACTGTCGAGTGATAACAAAACACTGAAGTTTAATATTATATAATAATGTCTTTTTAATTATTACCTTATGTACACAGTATGTTTACCATTACAATACCATAATATAAAATCACTGCAGATGTACAAATTCTTACCATAGAGGTAGCTGGAGGGAAGAAGAGTACGGGAGAGGGCAGCCAGATAGTTGTTGAGAAGGTTGCCATGTAAAATTATGTCAATAGCTTCTTGCTTGCTGCTGTCTAGAAGGTTGTTCTGCAAGGTTCTTGCTGCCGACCTTGCTCCATCAATCAGCTTACAAAGCAAGGATAGTTTATGTTAGATACATGAAAGCTGCAAAGCTGAAAATACATTTCATTATACACCTTCCAAAATCCATCACCATCAACAGCACCCCAACCCTACCTCTCAGTAATACTGTATGGGATGAGACAAGTCATAGAAAGGAGCAGGAAATCACAAAAGTAGAGGAACTATCAGTAGAATGCTCAGTGAACTGAGCCAAACATCCACTGACTCATCACTAAAGTCTTTGAAAATCTCAGCTCCACATCATAGGACTAATGACCCATACACACAAAACTATGCTTCAAAATACATGAGACAGATGCCAGTCCATCACCTTCAAAAAAAGGAGGGATGTAACAAAGGTTTTTAATATATACTCCATCCATCCATTTCCATCTTTCATTAGTTTTTTTACTTCCTCAATTTTCATAACTCCCTTGGTCATATTATCACTTACCATATCCATCAACCTTCTTGGCTTGTCCTACCTACTTCCACTCTCAAACTCACTAATATATATAATTTACCACCCTATTCTAAGGAAGCATGGCTTTGCATGGCTGATGCAGCCCACCATCCACATTCCACTATCAACACAAAACACAAACACAACTAGCAAAGAATCCAGTTTGCCCTCACTGCAATGTAGCCTCCTACACCACAACACATTATGAAACGTAAGTGAATAAAGCTCAAGTAGGTTTTGAAAATAACATAATCATCATCATACATTTCACAATTTTTTGCCCCAGTATTTTGTGTAAATTAGCTACTGTGAAGAAAAACAGAAGTTCTGTGATAGAATCTGCTACAATGTTTTTTTTTTTTTTTTTTTAACATGAGTGGAGCAAGGAAAAACAAAATAACAAAATAATCCTTACATCATATTACAGGTGTCTTCCATTCATAAAAAATCTGTAACAATTAGACCTGAACTGCTGCAGGTTCATGCATGGGAGGAAACTATTATGGGGAAGCGAACTTCAAAGAGATGCAGTTTGGAGAATAAAAGAATTTTGATAGGTAGAAGTTCTGCAATATGGCATGGTGACAGTCCAGTCATAAGCACTACCTAAGCAAGGCGTGGAAAGGTGGTACAAAGGATGCAACATCGTGTCTGAGCATTTGCCACAAAAGTATCTGTAAAATGATGTACAGTATTAATGTGGTACAGTAAACTCTCATTATCTGTCATCGCAATAACCGGCACACTTCGCTTGGCTCTATTAAAGTAATATCCACTGCTGAAACGGGAGGCAACCAGCAGTCCTATGCAATATCCAGCGGCAGAGGGTATCATCTGACTAAGATGCAGGAGCCAACAGGCACCTGTGAAAACCTTGCACGCACCAGCCAATCAGAATGCCCACAACGTGCCAGCCAGTCAGAATGTGTTGTGGGAATGACCCAGCCAGCGTGCCGAGCCTATTGTCCCTCTCTCATTCTCTACCGTGGATCTCATATAGTGGAGACATACCTATGCACTCTGGTTTTGTGACCATAAGGTGGCAAAACCCTAGTACAGTAGTGTGATTCACTCCGTGGCCTCACTTGTTTTGTTGCAAAGCTTGTGGCCTCTCAGTGCTTCATGTCCTATTGCTCTATTGTGGGTGTGAAATTACTGTACACATAATTACTGCCACTAGACCATACATGATTATGTGCACTGTACTGTACTGCACAGTGTACAACTCTTCTACCCTCCACTGATGCCAACACTAAGTCAGCACATAGTACACTATGTACTGTAATACTGTACTGTATCAATACTGTATTGTATTTTATGTTTAATTTTTGTCTTTTACTCATGGGAAAGTTTTTAGGATAGAAGGTTGCGATGGATAGTTACACATTATCCATTTCAACGCCAAATGTTGAGCCATTGGGGGGGTATCTGGCATTCTGCAATAACCGGTGTGGGGGCTGGCTGAATTACGCCAGATAATTGAGTTCACTATAATGTGGTTGTGTGGAGGAACCAACCATGCACCAAGCTGCCTCGCACCAGATAGGCTCACAGACCTCCAAACTGTAAATTATCTCTGTACATACGTTAAATGCCGAACTTAACACTCCATCAGTTACTTTAAGACTTTTATAGCAAAGCACTGCTCAGTAGTCATGAACATCATATGCCTTTATGTTCAAGAATGAAAAGCTTTTACAGTATGACATTCAGTTTACTGTGGTGCACTGCCACACTATGGTAACCACAGAAGTGCCTCACTCCCCAGGCAAAGACAGTGTTGTTCACAGACATCTCCACACCTTATGACATGTTTCATTTTCACATTAGTACCCAAAATTATCAAGCATTTGAATCTGCTTTAACCAAAATTTGTTAGTACAGTAATCGTCAGCAAAAATATGTTTTGAAACATTCTGAACAAAATTATGCTCTGGTGGCAACAGGTGGCTGGTAGTACACTGCATGGT
>JAGKTI010035443.1:0-11255 GCA_018397915.1 Birgus latro | reverse complement strand
ACAGTTTTTGAGGACAACAGGAGGGACACCATCAGGCCCATATGCATTGTTAGTATTGAGGCCAGTGATGACTGAAAATACATCAGCTGAAGAAATTTTAATGTCAGCCATAAGGAAGTAAGAGTGGGGAAGTGATGGAGAAACAGCACCGGAATAGTCAAAGGGTGGAATTGGAAGAGAAAGTCTGAGCGAAAAGATTTGCATTATCAGTAGAAGAAATAGCTACAGAGCCATCAGAGTAGAAAAGAGGAGGGAAGGATGATGAGGTAAAGTTGTTAGAAAGGTTTTTGGAAAGGTGCCAGAAGGAGCGTGAAGAATTCGAGTTGGAGAGTTTAGAACATTTACAGCGGATGAAATTACTTTAAGCAGAGCGAAGAACAGACTTACACGATTCCTGGCAGAACATAAGAAAGATGTGATTCAGAGGTGGGTTGGCTCCAATACCTTTTGTAGGCCCTCTCCTTGTTGCGTACAGCACTAGAACAAGCATGATTAAACCAAGGCTTTCTTGCATTAGACAAAGGATATAAGAAAGGAATGTATGCTTCCATGCCTGAGAGAATAACCTCCGTAATGTGTAAGGCACACCCAGATGGCTCCCGGCCATGGAAGCAATAATCATTCCAGGGAATATCATAGAAGTGCTGCCTGAGGGCCTCACAATCCGCAGCTCCAAGGTGCCAGAGACGACGTTTCTTTGGAGGGTCCCCAGGCTGCATCGGAGTGATAGGACAGGCTAAGATAATAAGGGTATGATCGGAGGAGCCCAACGGAGAGAAAAGATTAACAGTGTGAGCAGAAAGATTAGTTGTAAGGAAGAGGTCAAGTATGTTGGAGCTCTCTCCAAGGTGGTCAGGGATATGGGTAGGGTGCTGTACAAGCTGCTCTAGGTCATTAAGGATAGAAAAGGTGTAGGCTTGTTCACCAGGTGGATCAGTGAAAGGAAAGGAGAGCCAAAGGTGGTGGTGATCATTGAAATCTCCAAGAATGGAGATTTTAAAGAAATGAGAAATGGATAGAATGTGTTCCATTGTAGAAGTAAGATAGCAGAAGAATTTTTGTTAGTCAGTACAAATAGGCGATAAGTAAACAGCACAGATATATTTAGTCAGAGAATGACAAGAGAGCTGAAGCCAGAGAGTAGAGACTTCAGAAGAATCAAGTTCAGGAACGCGAGAGCAGGATAGGACATATTCGCAACAGCCACCTTTGGCTTTGAAATGAGTACAGTGAAAGTAGGAGGATACAGAAAAGGGTTTGCTGTCAGTTGCCTCAGACAGCTGAGTCTCAGTTATGAAGAGAAGGTGGGAAAGTTAGAAGAAAGGCCGCGAATGTTGCAGAAATGAAGAAGAAGTGAGCCGGACAGTGGTTCCAGGCATGAATCATCACCGGGAGAGGGGTGGATGGTGGTGGCATTTATGGTCCCCCCTCCTGGGGACTCCGAGACACTGTTATTCGACGCCATTTTTCTTAATTTTGAAAATGTAGTGTAGTGTGCACTGTGTATGTACTTTGGTGTTGACAGTTATAGAAACTTGTATTGGAGAGCATGCTGGCCTACTCTCCATGTAACTGAAACACTGAAAATGTTCAGCAATGGCGGGTGGTCGGGAACTAGGCCCGAGGGCTGACGAAACGGGAGCTCCAGCTCTCCCTGTCATCAGCTTTCCATCCTCCTTGGGAGTACTGCCCTGCTCGACTGGTGTTACAGTCTACTCCTACTTTGACCTTGCTGACTGCCACTATGGTTTCTGCCAAGTAGGCTCCACTGGTGTCCATCTCATCTTCCTTTCAGACTCCCGCTTATCCTCGTTTTGGGATTTTGATGAAAGCTTGACATTTTAATGTCATTAAATCGAGTAATTAATTTTCCAAACTGTCCTCTTATGGCTTCTGTACTTCTGTGTGTGGCTTCATCTCTTCCTTCCTTTCTGGACGTTCTGTATCTGTTCTGTAAACATCTTCTATTTTTTCTCCTAGAGTTATCAATAGTGTTGTTCCTCAAGGTTCCACCCAGCCACCAACTCCCTTGCTTCTATTCGTCAATGACCTTCTGAGGTGTAACTTACGATGATTACTTCAACATTCATCTCTCCTTTTATTTTTCACAATGTCCATCACAGAACTTGCTTGAACATTTATGGGATGAGGGTATGGCATACTTAAGTTCTGTCTTGGCTAATATCTCTGACTGAGGTAAATGAAATGTACTTTTTAATGCATTAAAAACTCAGGTCGAACATCTGTTGACCCCCCATAATCGCCCACAGCCATGTCCTTTAAACCTTGGACTGTAGCAAAAAGGTTGCAAAACAGGTTCTGTGGTGTGACAATATGACCAGTTTAACGACTTCAAATGTACATACAAAGTGACAATTTGACTTTGAAAATCTTTTTCATGTGAAAGTATAAGAGTTAAGGTATTGACACAAAAAATGGAAACCTTAGCATGAGGTCAATTTGATTCTTTTCTACATAGAGCCTCTTTATTTTCTACAGTCTCACTTCACTAAATGAATATCGACTCTTACGTTCATAAACACTTATTCTCTTTACTGAAATTATCCTTTTTTCTCTATACTAACGTTTTAAATTGTTACGTGCAAACTTACACTAAATATGTTACGCTTTTCAACACATCCACAGTGTCAGACCACCTCCCAACACGCCCGTGAACTGCCAGGCTGGGGCAATTCGAAGGGCGGTGAATGGTTGGTGATGCACAGACGATGTAATGACGATGCGAAGAAGAGTTTTGGGTTGTAAAGGGTGGCCAGCATTTTAAACTCTGTATTAACTCCTGCTCTCAGATGTCACCCTCCACTTGTTACTGAAGATGCTGTTATATCTAAAACTCTCCCATTTAAACTCTCACTTAACCCCTTCCCTGTAAGAATGGGAGGCAAGGCACGGATGGTTAACAAGTGCAAACCTAGAAAACCAGTACAAAGTGTAACCAAGGACATAAAATATTTTTATGTTCCATATGTGGGTGATGTAACAGAGAATATGCAGAAAGAACTTCAAGCATTATGTAAATGTTTTTGCCGTTTAGACTTCAGATTTGTATTTTTTTTTTTCAGTATGCCGACACCTACACTTGTCTGACGCTTTTAGTTTTATCTGCACTAGTTGCCAAGTGGGGTATACAAGCAGCACTTTGCATACCTATAATGCCAGGAGAGATGAGCACCTGGGTTACTTGAGCACCACTGGTCGTGGAATGTGCTCCCCTTACTCAGTAGTGTGAGACCATGCTGACGTAAATAATATTTCTTTAAGAAATGCACATTTTCAAATAAACACTCATATTGTAGAAAATACTAAAGAACATCAGAGTCCCTTTACATGAGGACTCTCATGTTTACTCTTAATAACACTGATTCAGCTGTCCTTTTATACTTACAATAGAGAGTGTATTGAGCATTTCCTTTTATTATTTATATTAATTTTTAGTGTCTTGTTAGTTTCTTACAGTTATGTAACAGACTTATTATACTCTTTTTTTTTCTCTTGGGTTTTAACCAACCACCCAAGATGACCTAATATGTATGTCGAAACATCTGGCAGAAAGTAATTAAAGGAGCTGTTCATTTATGACCTTGGTGATTTTATTCCTACTGAGCAATAACCTGCCACCGCAGTAACTCGGTCAAATGGCGAGGAAGAAACGTTGCAACTTGCATGCAACAACAAAATCAGTATCTGCTTCCAAGGATAAAATCGAAAAAAAAAACATTAATTTTAATAGGAAAATGTGGCCCACATCATACAGAAAAACAAATTTTCAGCCGAACAGACAGTGATTCCTCCAAGTTGGAAAGACAGACAGTAATCATTATCTGCTTCCATATGTCTATGGACAGTAATCATCATCTGCTTCCATATGCCTATGGACAATAACCATCATCTGCTTCCATATGTCTATGGACAGTAATCATCATATGCTTCCATATGTCTATGGACAGTAACCATCATCTGCTTCCATATGTCTATGGACAGTAATCATCATCTACTTCCATATGTCTATGGACAGAAATCATCATCTGCTTCCATATGTCTATGGACAGTAATCATCATCTGCTTCCATATGTCTATGGAAAAACCTCTGATGCAGGTCCCCTAGACTCGAGCAGTCGATCACGAAGAGATGGACCGTAAGATGAACTAGGCAATCATCACAACAAGGCTATGCCCCACCACACATGAGTAAGTCATGAGCGTCCACTGTGAATGAATGAATGAATGAAAATATGTCATGGCGGCTCAACAGCAAAGGTCATATACCGCCGAACACAGACAATAAAAGAAAGTCAAAACATATAAAAAACAATAAAAAGCAAAGAGAAAATCGATGCTTAAAACAAACCTATAGTGTAAAAGAAAAACGATAAAAAAAGAGAGAAAAAACGATGCATAAAACAAACCAACAGTATAAGAGAAACAACCAAAACTAAAAACATGGTGGAAAGATAGAGGTTAAATCTAGAACATTATCATTCAAACTCAAGCTAAAATATGGTAAAGCTCTACAGCTTGTGGAAAGGCCAGAACGCAACACAAAGGAGAAGGTGCCTCCCCTCATAGCACAAGCCTCTTCTCCATGCACCGAGGAGAGAAGGTACGGTCCGTTGTTGGCTCGGCAACTGGAAAGGTACCGCCGACGAAGGTCCCCAAGACTGGGGCATTGGACAAGGAGATGACACACAGTCTAAGGAACCAGACAGTCATCACGATAGGGAGGGGGTGCCCTTGAGTCAGCCTAGTGTGGCCAATCCGGAGACGGGCCAAAGCTGTTTCCCACTGTCGGGGCAGTCCCACATATTCCCCACCGCCCATGTTCCGACGAATGTTGCGGAGTTTGTTCGCCCCTGCTGCATCCCACTTCCCCTGCCAGCAGAAACGGACAGCATCCTCAGTGGCTGCACATAAATCCTCAGATGGGACACGGTAATGAGGAGAGGAAGGGCGATAGGCAGCAGCTTTAGCCAGAGAGTCAGCACACTCATTTCCCACGACCCCTACGTGTGCAGGAACCCAACACAGTTGCACAGAGTAACCTCATCTATATAATAAGAAGAGCCACTCCAAGACAGCTAGGACTAGGGGATGTGATGGGAAGCCACGAGACAAAGCTTGTAGGGCACTGGCTGAGTCACTGAAAATGGTAAAAGAAGCTGGGGAAAAACTAAAAATCAATTCAACCGCAACTAAGATGGCAGTAATTTCAGCAGTATAAACAGATGCAGAAGGAGGGAGACTCCCACCACGGCTAAAATCACGAAAATGACACCAAAGCCTGTCCCCACACGGGATTTAGAGCCATCAGTATATACAGAGATCAAGTCGCTGTGAGCAAAGGCATGTTCTAGAAAATAAGACAAAGCTGCCTGTGAGGAAAGAGAGGCCTTCCTCTCAAGGAAGTAATCACATGGATGTACCTCTGGGAGAAGCCAAGGGGCCACTCGTGGGACACGCACAGGGCAGACAGGGGAGGACTGGACACCCAACTCCCCCATGGCAGGCCTCGGTCTGTACCCAGATGGGTGTGGATAGGGAGGGTGGGTGTCATAAAAGGGGTGAAGATCGACCTCAGACACAGCCTTACAACTCAATGAGGCTGGAAGACGACGGTGAAGGCGGTGCCAACACTGGACCATTAAGGACTACCGGTGGAGATCCAGTGGCGGTTTTTTCGCATCAACCAACAGACTTGCAATCGGGGAAGACGGAAAGCCCCAGTTGACAGACGAATCCCAGCATGATGGACCAAATTTAATGGCTGCAGCCTTGCCTCAGTAGCAGAAAAGTATAACACACATAGTCCAATTTGCTCCTTACTAAGGCATGGTAAAGGCGAAGCAGGATGGATCTGTCAGCGCCCCAAGACAAGTGAGATAGAGTCCATAGGAGAGACAGGGCATGGAGGCACAATAGTCATAAGGAATGGATATGTGGTACCCATGTCAGTCTCCTGTCAAACACAAGACCAAGAAACATTGTCTCGTCCACATATCGCACCCTGTGGCCATATAACTGGAGGTCTGGGTGTGGGTGTACACCTCTCAAACGGCAGAAATGCAAGGCCACCGTCTTCGTTGGGGAGAAATGGAAGCCGTGCATGGTGGACCACTTAGAGACCCTGTCCAGAGCGAGCTGCATGCGACGTTCAGCCAGGGACATTCGGGAAGCAGCATACCATGGAGCCAAATCATCAACATACAGAGAGGCTGACACCCCTTCTGAAATTGAGGACACAATACTGTCCAAAGCTACAGCGAAAAGGGTCACACTGAGGACACTTCCTTGGGGCACCCCTTCCTCCTGAGGGTACGAAGGAGACAGGGTAACACCAACCCTAACCTTGAATGAGCGGTCATGCAGAAAATTTACTATAAATAGGGGCAGCCTCCCACGTAAACCTAAAGAATGGAGTGGACAGGGTTAGGTGTACAGCTTAGAAGCTTCTGTCATTGATGAATTAAAGAAAGTTGGTGATAGGACAGAGCCCTGAGGAACACCACTATCAACATATCTAGGATAAGAACGGTGGCCGTTGACAACAGCAGTTATTGAACGACCAGAAAGAATGCTAGAGATGAAGGCACAGATAGAAGGATAGAAACCGTAAGAGGGCAGTTTGGAAATTAACGATTTATGCCAGACTCAGTCCAAAACCTTTGAGATGTCAAGTGCAATGGCAAAGCTTTCGCCTAACTCTCGAAAGGAGGATGACCACGAGTCTGAAAGATGTTAATGGTGGCGCATAGAGAGCTGTGTGTGAAAAATGAACTTACTTCTGTCTTAAGTTTAGGAGTGATAAAGGGTTATGTCATGGCCCCGTGGGAGCTCTACACACACACACACACACACACACACACACAACACACACACACACACACACAGATAAATATGAACGCACATACACACACACACACACACATAAATATGAACGCGCATGCACACACACACACACACACACACACACACACACACACACACACACACACACACAGTAAGTTGTTCTTCGATACTTATAATGTTCTGTTCAGTGAAGATGAGGGAGTGTTGTGAAACCTGATGAATGAATTTTGAAGTTTGTATCAGATAAAATACCCAAAACTGAGTGTAGCAAAATTTCAGTTTTTGAGAGGAAAGAAGTAAGAGTTACTTCGTTCTTGCTGAATTGTCAAGGAATTTAAATTGTAGGCATCTTCATTTACACAGGTAGGGTGATGAGTTTCGACTTGAGTTTAGAAGAAAAATTGCAAAAAATAAAACATGGATGGAGAGTTTTAAGGGGATGTTAAGTACAGGGAGATTAGCATGGAAGTAAATGATTTGCACAATATTACAGTCCTGTAATCCCCATAGAGTTTGGAATGAAACTTTGGACCTTGTTGGAAGAGCACAAGGAAAGAGTGAGAGTGTGGACACAAGTTATTTGAACCGAGAGTCTGAGGTACGTAAAAACAGAGACAGACGTATATAAGTAAGGGAACATAATGGTGCTGATGAGAATTTACTGGCAAGTGATAGGAAGTGTACCCTACGAGATTTGACCATATACCTTGAATCAGTGGCGTAGACATGGGCATGGGTGTCTGGAGGGGGGAGGCAAGGGCAAAGGGGGGGCAGTTGTCCCCCCTTTGCAATTCCAAAGTGTGTTTGGAACTTTCCCGGTCGTCACGTATATTTTTGTTCCTTTGAGCTATTCTGTCGCTTTATGCATTTGATGTAAGTCATGTAACTCATGTAAGTATATGTCTATGCCTATTTGAAATATTATAACCGCAAATATATGTATATTTTCTTTTATTTTGCCCCCCCTTACAAAAAATCCTGCAGACGCCCCTGGACCTGGGGGACCTGGGAGGGCACGTGCCCCTCATTCAAGGCTTGTGCCCCCCAGGTGCCCCCTTCCCCCCCAGCAGAAAATTCTAAGCAAAACGTTTTCATTCAAGGGTGAATTTTACTCATGGATGAATTAAATAACATGTGGCAACACTGTGACTGGCAAAATATGCACTTTAATCTGTATGTAATTATCATAAGCACTGAACTGATAGAGTACTGTTTCGGGTTAAATTAATAAATATTTCCATTAATACTGCTACGATGGTGGTACCTAGTTTTAAATTATCCTGTTCTTTTTATTATGCCAGTTAGATTCTGTTTACCACCTTCCGCTTATTGACAAATACCATTATGTAGATTAATGTATCTAAGAGTCTGGAATGTTCTAGAAGCAATGTGTTATTATATAACTTAGATGTTTATATCGAAAATGTGTTCTGTGTTTCTCAGTTTAGTCTTTGTTTCAATTGTGTGTATTTCACTGTGCAATTTCATTAATTTGTTGATGTGTTTATTAGGAAAGTCGTTTAGTTATCTGGTGTCGAATGATCTAGCGTAAACGAGAATATCCAAGAATCCAGAATATTCCAGACATCGCAGCCGTTGTATGAATTAATGAGGGGAAGAGTTAGAGGAACAGGTGATATCTGACAGTTGACAGCAGATGTTTGGCGAGTGGCCAGTCAGTGAGTGAGAAAGAGTAACAAAGCAGTTACAGCGTCAGTATAGGCGGCGGTGACGAGCGAAAGTGTGATCTGTGTATCCTGTTGAGGTTTGCAACAATATTTTCAGTGGTTGCGACGTGTGAAGGATATTTCTAGTCAATATGCAGAGAAGTGTTGAGCATTTCCTGACTGGGAAACGATCAGAAGATGAAACTGAGCTACCTACATCAAGTATCAAAAGACAAAGCCAGTTTGCTGGTGATACTAGTTCCACGCATCCTTCTGATGAGGAGGAATATGTGTGGCTAGATGACAGCGGTGATTCAGAATATGAGGGAGTTCTTAACAACACAGTTGATGAAGAAAGCGTTGCAGTAACTTGTGAAACATCACCAGAACAAAGAGTAACATCTAAGCTAATTCATAAGCCTCCTGGACCCTCTGAAATCAGTGCTGGACGAACTGATGAGCCCAAACAACCAAAACTGTCAACATTTCCCAGAACACAATCTGGCAAAAAGGGACGGGCTTTCTCGGCCAGCTGATATGAACTGTACCCATGGCATGAGTATTCAGTTAGTCGGGATGCAGCTTTCTGCTTCAGTTGTAGGTTGTTCCCTGTTCGTGGCCGAACCATGTCAGAAAATACCTTCACAGTGTCAGGGTATAGACAGTGGAAAAAAGCAACAGAAAAAGACCCTGAATTTTGCACAGTATAAGAGAAGTGATTATCACAAGGCGATATTTTGTGCATGGAAAGGCGTTTAGTCCCAGCTAGAATCACGAAAGAGGCTAAATATTGCATTAGTTTCGGCTCATGAAAAATATAAAGAAAAACAGGTATTATAAGAACCAAGTTAGAAAATTACTATATCTATCAGCAAGGCAAAAAATTGCACAGGGAGGTCACAGGCAGGACAGTGGAAGCAGTAACAGCGGCAATTACCTTGAAATACTGGAGTTAGTCAGTGAGTATGACAGTACCGTAAAACGGAGGCTGACAGGAATACACTGATTCAGAATGAAATGATACAGTTTCCTGCTTGCAATAAAAGAGATGAAATATGCAAACAACTGCATTTCAGTACTGAATACTCAGTTATGGTGGATGAAAGCAAAGATGTCTGTGGGAAATGACAGCTATCACTTGTTGTAAGGTATCTTTTTGAAAATAATATCCCCGAAGAATTTTTTAGTTTTCCCTAGTTGACTGAATTAAATGCCAAGTATTTGAAGGAGAAAATTATTCAGATACTTAAATCTTGCAACATAGATCCAAAGGACTGCATAGGATAAACTTACGACGGGGCCTCTGTGATGAGTAGTATGAATAAAGGTGTTCAGGCATTATGTAAAGATGCTCCAAGAGCCGAGTACATTCATTACTAAAACCATAGACTAAATCTGGTCACAGCTGATTGTTTTAAGTCTGTCAGGCTAGCTGATTAATTCTTTGTATTTTTGAGACTCTGTATGTGTTCATGTCGTGACATGTGCCGCATGAATTGCTTGTTAAAAAACAAGAAATATGTCTGGAAAGCAGGTGAAGAAGCTGAAGAAACTATGTGACACAAGATGGTCATGCCAATACTTATCTTGTACAGTCCTTTTAACCACACCTCCTGCAGCCATTGCAACTCTGAAATAACTGAGACACACACAAGAACGCGTGCCCCTGAAGCCAACAGCTTTCTCAGGAATACTGATCATTGAATAGTTATCTCAATTGTCATGTTCACCAGGACTTTGCAGAAAACAAACCTGTTATCTGACATGCGACAATCTCCATCACTTCAGCTGTCAGCTGCAGCAGACATGGTTCTGACAGTTGGAGAGGAGTTGGCTTCTCACAAGAATGAGGATTGCTGCCATGAACTGTGCGTGAAAGATGAAGGTGTTCAAAATCAAGTTGATGTACCTGTTGAAGATCCAGAAGAGGAGGACTATCTGACCCTTAAGACATCTACAGGACAGCGTGGTTCTGGAGTCAACTGGCCAACAAAACATAGAAGATAGGCATGATTCACTTGAGAAGAAGTACTGTATAGACCTGTATTATGAAGTATTGATTAGATTGCTTGTGGATCTGCAATCAAGGTTCTGTGATGCTAATAAGAAGTTGCTCGAATTAATGTCTGTGCTAGATCCATGTAGCTGAAAGTTTCTTGATTTTGGCACTTTGAAAGCTATGGCTGAACAATACTGTGTGGACACTGAATACCTAGATGTAGAGTTGAGACAAGCAAGAAGTCTTGAGGAAAAGAAGAAAAATGAGGGGTTGTACTGTCAGCAATCTAGTTGCACTTTCAACTTTTATGAGTCCATATAAGGAGGCATTCCGAGGTTTCTACAAGTTCATTCACATTGCGCTGGTACTGCCACCCAACTTCAGCATCATGAGAGAAGTTTCTTCTCAATGCGACTCATCAAAAGATACCTGCGAAGCACCATGTCTGACACCAGACTTATCACTTGAAGTTATTGGGATTCATCCCAACAGAGGAAAAGAAACTGACATGGAACATTTTATTTCTACGTTTGCACAGAAACATAACAACTAAAATATACAGCTATTTTGAGATGTGTTTAACTGCTGCTGCTTGTAAGATTCAGTGGTAAATGAACACCTACACTAGATTTACAACTTATGTGTAAGTTACAACCCGTTAGTTTGTAAATCATTTCTATTTGCCACATATGAAAGTGTAATTGAGATGTAATTACAAAGTACTT
>JAGKTI010035442.1:0-11256 GCA_018397915.1 Birgus latro | reverse complement strand
AGGATGATCGTAAAAATATTATTATTTTCTTTTGACTAGCAGAAGTGTTAGTTTGAGGTGCTATGGCGACCGGTGACTTTCTTGTTGCCAAGTCAGTATTGTTGTAAAGTCGTAAGCTAATGTGTTGATTAGTGGATAGCAGGCGAAGGAACTTTAATATCAATGAATGCAAAATGTACTGGACAGCGCTGAACTGTGGGGGACTGTAATATTATGCAATTAACGGTATTTTATTGGTAGTTGTACCCACAAGTTTTTCCACCACCATACAACGTCTGCTGCAATTTTCTTAAGTGCAATGTACCTTCATTCCAAGCGTGGTTGGTAATTTACTAAGAGACGGACACAAGGAACATTACAGTACTCCTGATAAGACCACAGGGTACTATAGTCCTGTACTACACTGCAACCAGCTGTAACATGTAATTGTACTATAAACTGGTCGCCAGTCACCTTACAGAATTTTATTCAAATAAGTTTTTGTTCTTATTTACATTTCATCCTTTATAGAAATTTAAAAAACTCTTTTTTTTTTTTTTTTAAGGATGCATAGTCGTGTAGTCAGAGAAGAAAAATAATGATATCAATTTTTCAGTTACTCTAAACGATCATTGTTGCTGCCACTGCAAAAGAGTTACATTATTTTCCATTCAATCAGGTGGTAGCAATAAAAACATATATAATAACGTCTTCAGGTTCGACAGGTTAAAGCTTGAGCAAAGATAGTTTAACCAACTGAGATGGTAAATGAGATATAGAATTTATTTTAAAAAAAAGTAACCAGAGTAGACTGGAGAAAAGGAAAGCAAAGCGTACGCTAATACTTATCCCTGTACTCATCACCATCCTCATCATCCAGACCTCATTTCCCACAACCAAGGAAGATCGCGAGTTCCCTGACCGTTGTGCTCTACCTTCCATCTTTTTTTTTTTCATTCCTTTCTAAACGTTAGAGATTACCCTTCTTCATCATAAGCTATTTTCTTTGCCAGACTCCTAGGGGCCAGCCTGTGGATGCTTTGTCTCTGAGCCACTAAAATTAACAAGGAGAATGATACTTGTTTACTCTAGCCAGCACCGTATTTCACCCCAAATGTAGTCAGTACTGTCATACTGTAATTTTGTATCTCTCATGTGAACATCGTGTGTATAGCCTCCAAATATATAAAATATATTGTAAACATGCCACTAGGAGTAGAGCTAAAAACACCAGAAAATGGACAAAGATGTGTGATTCTTCACCTTGCAGACCCTTGCATCCCACAGCAGACAGAACATTCTCTCTCTTTCTCTCTGAACAATTTGGGAAGCATTAAAAAAGCAACGTATGCAATATACATAAATCAGTGCACACACACACACACACACACACACGCACATTTAGAAGATGAGCCTACTAAAACAGACAATACTGAATACAACGGGCAGAATATAATCCGATTATCAAAGAGTCCAGTTGTCGAGTGGCTAACAGGCTTATCTGGCTCTGATCTGGACTTAGCTTGATCCTGGTGCAGTAGTGTGTCCTGCATAGTTGTAATGATATGCTGAGGTACCGTGGAGGGCCAAACTGAAAGCGTCATAGGAGGTCTTGTAATGTCTCATCCTTAGCACTCTATTTTGTCCATTGCACCAGAATATGCTCTTGTGTGCTGTTCGTATCAATTAATGGTGACATATTTAGCACCAGTAGCATCAGTAACTCTTCTTGCTGTGAAATGTACTGCATCTGTCGCCTAAAAATAGATGTTACAAAGTCTCCGAAAACTTTTAGAATATTCTTTACAAACTCCCTTACGAACACATCCACCTGACTAAAACGCACCTCCATGACGCCCTTCTTATTCCCACTGCACAACCTTCTCTCATTTACGCCGGCATGTGGCGTAAGGTTGGGTATGGATCACTCTGTTATTGATGTAGTGCTGTCCTTCGGCTTCAAAGATCAGTCATTCAGCTGTGGTGGTGCATGGCATCATAATGTCTGCTGGTATCAACACGAAGATAATGGTCGTTTCTCGTTCAAGTGACAGCATCTCGTTAGAAAAAAAGAAATTGTTGCCCACCCATGAAGGCAACGAGTGAAGTCTGGTTTCTATAATACACACACATACACAAACTGGTACATTATATAGAAATGAAAGTGAAGGATGGAATGAGTAATGTGACTCAGCTGAGGTGAGGTCCCTGCTTTCGCCATACCGCCACAGTGAGTTGTTGTTGCTGATCCCACCAGTCTGTCTGTCCGAGTAGACCCATCAACCACAGGCAAGCAATCTCCCCTGCAGGCCCGACCCGCTCACTGAATCCATGTGCTCTTGCGGTTGAGAGAGCCTCGCAAGAGTGAAGCGCAGGGAAAAGTGTGGAGTATTGGTTCTTGGAGGGATGCAGCATTTTCATGTCTCCACCCATAGTAGCAACCATTCCACCCTGTTTTTGGATAAATGGCTACCACTCAGTGTTGTAAATGGTTTCCTGGATTACAGGAAATCATTCGGCTTGTCATTCAGCGTAGAGTCACCTAAAGTGGAAAAAAAAATATATGGCTGGAAGGAAAGGGAGAAGTAAGAAAAGACGAGGGCAGATAAGGAAATGGAATGACAAATGTAAAGGAAGAATTAGACAACACTACATTGTGTGGGTGATCGGTACTCCCACCTACCACCAACCACAGTGAGTAAAGCTGCTTTCAGTGCTGCAGCCACTCGCCTCACTCCTGCACAGCACACCATATACGGCCAGCCAGTCTTTATACCTGATCCGTCGATGATTCAGGCATGGCCAGAACAGATGATAACCTATTTTCCTTTACACGAGAAAAAAGGGTAATATATGGTGAGGCAACCATGTGGCAGAGACTTACCTGTGAGAGAGTAATGGGAAAATCATGAAGATTTTCATACTGTGTGAAAGAACACATTGATATATTTATCATGATCATCATCAGCAGCAGCAAATAAATACCTACGCAAATCAAATCGAAGCAGGACATGCAAAACACTGGAATCTTATGTTAATAAGCATAATGAAAAGTTTATCGTGGGTAATATATTTTTTAACAGAGACTGCAAGTACTTAACAAAGAATAAAAATATTAACTGTAGAACGACTGATTATCATTACAGAGTAAGAATAACCTGACTTAAAAATAGCAAACAAACTTTTCTTTTACGATTCTTCCACAGTCAGGCAAGTAAAGAAAAGGCTGGAGGCGGAGGTGGCCTGGTCTCGGGAGATGCAAGGGCTGTCTCCGATTGTGTTATCTCTATGTTGCGAAGAAGAAAGCCTGGGAGCAAATGCAATGCCACTTGCATCTTCTCTAAAAATACAAGGTCATCATACATTCTCATTCACTTGTAAACTTTAACACGGATCTCCTCGCATCTAACTCTATTTTCTGTCATAAGGTCTTCGTACATCCTCCATTTGCTTGCATATAACTGTCTATTTTCCGTCATGGGGTCTTCGTACATTCTCCATTCGCACGTTATATTTAACAAGGAACTGTTTGCAGCTAACTCTCTATTACTCTCATCTGACGTTTCAGTGATGGAGAATAATAATAACTTAATGTAACATAGGGCATTTGTTGATTCACTCGTGTAATATTTACGGTATGCTCCCCCCTCGCCACCCCCCCCCCCCCCAAAAAAAAAAACAGTCACTCAAATCACTTCTTCATTTAAACTGCTACTGAACTGATGAGGAAAACAGCATAAGAGTACAACTATGTTTTATGCAAATGTACTTCGATGTACTTAGGTATAATAGTGCTGTGTCAAAAGAAAAAAAAAAGAATTATTTTTGTACAGCGAGCTTACTGCCCTTGTTATGAATTCCATTTTGATATAAGCTTCTGTGTGGATTACGTCAGTGCTAACCTTTATTTTCTCTCTTTCCACACCGTTGAAGAGTTGGAATAAGATAAATTTGGTAAAAATTTGGATGGCAAAAAAAAAAAAAATGAAAAATCGTGTGACCATTTTCTCGAGAATCATTCCCCCGAAGCCATGTCACAGCCGATGTATGTTGCATGAGTCCAAGAGTGTGCCCAGAACCAGTGTTTGAAGAAATATTAAATCTTCATGCAATTTCGTTCGTAAAATCCCTCCCTTTTGTTTTAGCCACTCTCAGTCGTTATTTATCCAGCTTAATGATGTGCACTTGCTTTGTTTATCTATTTATTTATTTACTTTTTACCCTGTGATGATCATGACAACTCTAGTTTCTCTTCCAACCTAAACACAAGACGATTTTATTCCGCTGAGATTGAGAAACAGTAGCCTGAAAGTAAACACACAAATGTTTATTCTTTCTCTTGCTTCAGCTTACAGTATTTTTGCATCTCTCTTTCTAGATCCCAGTCATATTTCCTTCTCCCCCAGCATATTCGCACCACCGACAAATACATTCCTTTATTTGTCAGAAGAGCTGAATGTCATACTGTGTTATTTTAGAGCAAGCTACTGCGCCTAGATATTGCAACATACTAGATCAACATTTCGGCTGCCGCTGTTGTTATTTTCATATCCAGTTATTAGCGACTGTGCAAGGTATTAAAAAATAAAAACGCTTACAATTTAGCAAACATCAGTCATCGCTATCACTGTTATCACTGCCAATATCGTCACCGCAGCTACCGACAGAACTACCGCTATCACCACCGCAGCCATTAGTGTTATTCCAATCACCATGGTTTTCACTACCATAACCACCATTGTGAGTATCTTCATATCACAACCCACGCTGTCACCACTAATTCCTACCGTCATCACAACTCTCATCAGTACATCACTCAAACCAAAACTGCCTTCACTTTCACTACCACAACCCGCTTTTTCACTATTACTCCTACCAGCCATGCAATTGTCATCAGTGCCACCATCTTTACCACAAATGTCTTCACTTCCGCTACTACTACCACAACTGTCGTCACCACCACTACTGCTGCATAATTAGAACTCTCATCACTACATCTTAACCACACAGCTCTCTTCACTTCCACACCACAACTTAAATCTCTACACAGTTAGAATATTCTAAACCAGCTAAACAACGATTTTTTCACTGTGCTTGGTACATTTCCTAAAATATGCAGTTTAGATTATTTGTCAAAGCTGCTGGCAGTTGGTCCAGTATTTCTGAAGTAGTGAACTAATGAAGAGAGATACAGAAACATGCAGATGCTCGAGCAAAAGCTCGAAAAGAAGAACCTGATGCTGAGGTGACGTGATGCGTTAATGAAGTAACATACAGGCATGTGCAGATGCACAAGGAAAAGCGTGAAAAGAAGGGTCCCGTTTTGCTAAAATATCTTATATGCAGACATTAGTCCATTGCAGTAGTGAGGTGAACAAGCGCAAGAGTGTAGGACCATTTAGAACAAAATGGATTCAGTCCACCATCATACGTCTTCTTGTCATTTACAAGTTTCAGCGCCTTAGAAACGACTCTGTTATGTGGATTATTGATATATAATGAAAAGGACTGGTCCTAAAACTGACCCTAAAGGAAATCCGACGATCTGATGATAAGCCCTTTATCACTACATGCTGCTTGTGATTAGTTTAGAAATAAGCAATCAGTGAATACAGTTCGTCAGAGAGGCAGTGGGCTTCTAGAGTTTCAAGTAGTCATAGATGGGAAACCTTATGAAACACTTTCTGGAAAATTAATCTAGGTATATGGCTTCCTACGGTTCGTGAATTCTTACGTCCCAGTTATCTTTTTTTTTTTTTTTTTAGCACATTTGTAAGGTATCATCTGTTATTACGAAACTAGTGCTGAATGTTTGTGATAAAGTTATGCTTATTGTGGGACAAGATAATTTTGACTAATAATTCTCTTTATAAATTTTGCTTAGTACTGACGTTAGGAATAATGAGCAGCAATTTGTGTTCTTTTTATCTTTTTTTTTTTTTAAAGATAGGTATTATATAAGCGAGCCCCCATTGTTAAGGTGTTCGACGTTCAGTTAGTAATTATTGAATAATTTAGTTATAGGAAAGGCTAACTGAAACATTCGCGCAGATTGGTGAGTTAATTTATGGGCGTCAGTTTTCTGAAGATGATATAATCCTGCCACTTCGTTTATAGACAACTTATCTTGAGGTCCTGAGAAAACTGATGGAGGGATAGGGATGTTTACGCTATTTCCTTATGTGAAAATGTTATGCAAGAGTCGTTATGTATTGTTGCGATTGTATGGTTATCATGGACCCGATCGCCTTCCGAGCTTTGTAGAGGGCCTATGCTATCTTCTACATTTTTCTTAATCCTCACATAATGAAAAAAAAAAGAAAAATCTCAAGATCTGGCTTTGCATCACGAGAATTTTTCGAATCGTCGTCTCGTTTAGATTTATTAAATAATTTTAGGACATTATCGCTGTAATTTAAAATTCTCGCTACTGGCATCATGATATCCTGTCCTTTTATATTTTTAGGTGCTATTTAACTCTCTCTCTCTCTCTCTCTCTCTCTCTCTCTCTCTCTCTCTCCGATATTCTTCGACGCGCAGGCCGGTTTAGCATTGTCATTTTCAACATTACTCGTTATAGTTTTCGTTCCATAGGCCAGTAGCCCACTCATGAACATTTTTTATTTCACGGCACATTATTATTTTTGTTTAAGTTTTTGTGGTACACTTAACAAATATTAATCATGATAAGTGTCAGAATCGCATAGTTATTTTCACTTTTGTTAACAAATAATGAATAGAAAAACAGTTGCTTGGTGTTCAGTATAGTGAATTAGTTACGTACTGAATTTTATCCTTAGAAGATAAACTCAAGATAAACTCAGGCAGTTTTACTGAGACATGTGACTGAACATATATAACATCATTAGTATTTCGAAAGAGAAAAATAGAATTTTTAATTGAAACCTTCTGTAATAAATTTAGATAAATTGTTCTTCCCAGAAAATTGATGTATGCGGTACTTTTAATGAAAATTTATGAGAAACGTGCCTTCTGTGGAACGCAGGTTCTTAATGTCTGGTTATGTTTTAGAAAGACCCACACGACGTTCCTTGTCTTGTGACTTCGGATATAATCTTCATTTGTACTTACTACTGTACGTATTAATGATGAAAACATAATTAGCACAAATCTGTTGCAAATGAGGCCAACACTTCAAGATCACACCCGGAGATAGTTGGGTACTCTCATTTCAGCTCAACCCTAAATATGAATAAGGTTACTTCACTGAATTATGTTTGGGGTTAAGATCACCCTTGATATACACAAGTTGCTCTGGTACCTTCAAGGAGAGATAACAGACTGATGTTTCACCAGCTGAAGCAATAGCATCGCAAACCCAGTTACACTTTTTTGTATAATACAGTTTTCACCTACAATATTCCCTCTAAGTGAGCAGCTCAATGGCAGGGTAAACTCCTGTGATAGTTGCATTAAACACACTAGCAGCCAATGCTTTTACATATTTACGAGTCTGAGGGGCCAAGCTGCATCACACTGACTCAAGCATGCACTATAAAACATTTCATCCATGTTCGAGTGAGACAGTTCCTGACGACGATTTCGAAAGAAGCTAATTCGTAATACAGCAAAATATGAAAGTGGATAGTGGACTGTAATACATCCGTTTATTCATTTCCAGTATTAACTTACATTTATTATACTTATTATATAACATCTGTTTCCTGTAATTGCTGTAATATTGTTTTTAAATGGGGGAGGGTAGTGTACCATGGAACACCAGGAAGATTTTGACGGCACAATGGTTGCACTGCCTTGGATATCAGTCGATTAGTAAATGTTTCCCATACGAGGTCTGTCAAAAAAAAAAAAACAATAATAAATAAATAAAAATAAATAGCACACCAACTAACAGTCGTATCGTGACCACACCGGAAGCTCTACTCAATATGTAGCGGCGGCTTTGAGCTTTAATCTCACACTATCTGCATCACCCCACGTCATTTAGTCGTGGTGCAAGCGCTTGAGTGAACATGTGATTAGTGCACTTAGCGAATTTTCTTCTATTTCTTCTAGCCCCTGAAAACGGAGACCTTTCAGGGTGGATATCAATTTTGGTAACAACAACAACATGTCCACAGGGGTCTAATCCTGCGAGTAGGGCGGCTGAAGAACTATAGTCGTCTTGTGCTTCGCCAAATACTCACGGATAAGAAGCGACGCGTGAGCTGGTGCATTGTTATGGAGCAGAATCGAAGTTTTGTTTGTACACAGCTCAAGCTTACTCCTCCACACTGCTTTCCTCAAACTCCTCAGGACGTCCAAGGACAACCATTTATCGACTGTCTGGCCTTGTGGAATAAACTTATGATGAACAGTGTCATTCCAGTAAAGAAAAGACAGCAAACATCACCACATTTGAGTGACTCTGGCTTATTTTATTTATTTATTTTTATTTATTTATTTATTTTTTGGCGGTGAGGACGTTTCAACCCACTGCGACGACTCCCTATTTCGACATCGTAGCCGTACACTCACGTTTCATCACCTGTTAAGACTTTTTCAGAAAGTAAAAGATTTTCCCAGCTTGAAACAGAATATTGCACAAACATATTGCTCATCAAGATCTTTCATTATTTAGCTTGCAACAAATTGCCAAGTGCACTAAACACACGTTCACTCAAGTGCGTGTACCTCGATTGCTAAGTGACATGGCGTGATGTGGCTAGTGTTAGACAAAAGTGCACAATTGCTGGAACAAAGCACTCCCGTCGGAATCATGAAACACCTGCTAGCTGGTGCACGATTTAAGAAGTTCGGTTTCTTTTAGGACAGACCTCGTATATCTTTGACGTTATCCACCTGTAGTAATTTGGTCCAGCTGGTGATGGCAAATTCTTTTTTTTTTATATTATTGAAGTTAGTCTTTTAAAAGTTAGGAAATATGAGGCTATTTGTGCTGGTCTTAAAGTTTATGTTAACTTCAAATCTAATGATACTGTGGTCGTTGTTGCTAAAACTTTCACCATCACACAAGTTTATTAGATCACCGTCTGTTCGCAGGGCAACATTGGGTATGTTATTACCACACGTAGGTGTATTCACTGCCAGACTTAAAAATGCATTGTCTACTTGTTCTAAGAAGTCGTTCCTTTTTTCTTTTCTTTTTTTTTCGCACAATTTTTTTTTTTCAATCAGTGTTCGGATTATTAGTCTCCCAAAACAACGGCATATTCCTTTTCGCTTAAATATATTATTCCGCCTCGCTGTAATGTGTCGTTTTCCTCGTCTAACATGGGCAATCTGAAAAGAATGGGTTTGTTACCTCTTTGAAAACTTTGACATAAAAAGAGTCATAGGTTTCGGCATCCACTTTGCTGATTTGTACTGCATTTATGTGGTTTTTAATATACAGTATATTGGCCCTTCCCCACCAATTTTGTGCATCGCATTTTTTCGCTGCATTTATGTGGTTTTTAATAAAGAATAAATTGGAACTCCCCCGCCAATTTTGTGCCTCGCTATTTTTTAATTATTTTATGATTTTGTAGCGATACTTTCCAGCGAGGAACCTGTCACGAAGATTTAACCATCATTATGAAATCACAAATGTCAGGATTTTCTTGCTCTGAAATAATGCTTCGTGCATTCATACTGATATGCCGGTAAGATTAGGTTAGTGTTTATAACTGGAGATGTGAGGAACATTTTGTAGATTTCAGCAGGTCTGCTTTATTTCCTTCTATCTTACCTTAGGAATTAGTTCTTGCCATTGTTACTGTGTGTTGCTAAGTTAAGCACGTTATTGCATGAGAAAATGTGAGTTTCCTCCTAGGGTCTAGAATAGGGCTATTCAACTGGCGGCCCGCGGCCAATCTGGTCTTTGAGTCATTTTTGCTTGGCCCATTGACTGACTTAGAATAATGAAAATAAACAAATAAACAAATATAAAATAGAAAGTGTTGCATTTTCCTTATTACTTAAATATATAGCGGAAGATGTAAATGCAAATAATATATGAATTTTTCGTTTCTTTCTGTGTATAAGTGTTTAGATAGAGGGAAAAAATACTGGTGAAATAATGTGTGGCCCTTTTATTAATCTGAGTTTCAAAATTCGGCCCTACTTTTAGTGTAATTGAATAGCCCTGCGCTAGAATATTAATTACTGCATGAGAAAATGTGAGTTCTCTCCTGGGCTCTAGAATATTCTGGGCTGTGCTAGTAGTACAGTGTGGGGGAAGGGGCAGTATTTAAAGGGACCCACCCCATTTGCTGGAGCTTAGCCAGAGAGTAACATATTGAGTGAGGGATTGTGCAGCACCCAGTGAGAGAATTTAATGAGCGAACGATTAAGGGACAGTTGCAAAATTAGTTTGTGCAAAGCAGCCAGAGAACAGTGAGACCGTGAACAGTCAGTGAGTCAGTCCGAGTCAGTGGTGGACAGACAGTAACAGAGTCAGTGACAGAATTAGTGAGTCAGACAGTATGAGCTAATCACTGATGGATGGAGTAGTCAGTCAGAGAATCAGTAAATGAATCAGTCAGTCAGTGAACGGATAGGGAGCAGGTACTAAAGAGTGTAGTAGCATAGGATAGAAAAGTCACAGTGTTTTGAAAGTGTACCTCAGCTGTGCCGTGAAGGAATAATACTCTGAAATGTACAGTGGCCTTAAACTAATATTCTGACCTGTCTACGTCTCGTTCAAGAAATATCAGCGAGACTCTACTGTAACAAGTTTGTGTCAGGTGTGGGGTACGTCTTCAGAGATGGAGATGCATGGACACGCTGCCAAAATAGTGGATGTATCTCTGGCAGATACACTCGCAGCATTGAGAGCATATCATGAAGAACAAAAGAAATATTATTGAGAAAAAAAATGAATGACAAAAGAATTATGAACAACAAACGAAATATTATGAACAAAAGAAGTATTATGGAGATCAAAAGAAATATTGGGAAACACAGTGAGAAGAACAAAAGAAATATTGGAAAGCACAGTGAGAAGAACAAAAGAAATATTGGGAAGTTCGGTGAGTAGAAAAAAAAATATATATATATTGGGAAACACAGTGAGAAGAACAAAAGAAGTATTGGGAAAGACAAAAAGAAAAAAAGTATGGGAAGCAAAGCAAGAAGAACAAAGGAAAGAGTTATTCACTCAGTTAAGAGCTCAGCAAGAAAAACAAAAGAATTTTCAAAAAGAACAAAAAGAAGCTCAAACACAACACTGTGGAAGACCAGAGGATGTGCTACGTTGACAAAGACAGGAGCATCACCAGCTACGAGAGGAGCTGCAAGATGGGATTAGGAAAG
>JAGKTI010035441.1:10000-11256 GCA_018397915.1 Birgus latro | reverse complement strand
CAGTTTATTTTGCACGCTGTAATTTGATGGTCTCTTAACTATATATCTGTCCATAGCTGACACACACGATATTGAGATCTGATGTCCAGAGTAGATCGCTAAGGAAGATGCGTTGCGAAGCCTTTTGTGCTACTGAGAATATTTGTGAATTTGGTACAACTTGGTATTCGGTTAGTGTGGTGTTGGCGGCTATATTTAGTCTGCCTTTTGGGGCATGTTAAATTTAGTGTATGGATTATTATTATTATTATTATTATTATTATTATTATTGTTGTTGTTGTTGATGTTGTTGTTGTTGTTGTTGTTTCCTATTTTCAGCCCAGCATGCTACACTACAGCACCTTTTTGGAGTTGGTATAAGTGAATCAGTGTACTGTGTATGACAACTTTCACTCTGGATGGAGTAGCATTGACGGTGTTGTTGTTGCTGAGTAACCCCTCTCTCTCTGACCAAGCAGACCCACCAATCGCAGGCAAACAATCGCCATTGCTGGGTGATCCCGTGCAGTGAGCCGATGATCCCTTGCGGTCGCTGTGGCGCGAGGAAGAGTGTGGAGGTTTGGTTCCTGGATGGACGCCGCATTTGCGTTTCCACCCAATGAACATGGGCACCATAGCAGTCTACACATCACACCGTTTTTGGTTCACGGATACTACCCAGTGTTGTAAATGGTTTCCTGGGTTAGAGGAAACCATTAGGCTTGTCACTCAGTGTAGACCCACCTGTAGTGGAAAGAAGACAGACAAAGAATAATGAAGGTTAAGGAAGAAGTATGCAGCACTACATCAGATGAATGGATGATGGTCGCAACCACCTGCCACAACTGGTGGACGATTGAAGTTGCGTTGTGTGCTATATGGAGTTGTGTTTACCTTGTGGTGATGGCTCCCGAGGATGAGACAGAGAGAGAGAGAGAGAGAGAGAGAGAGAGAGAGAGAGAGTGTTGGTTGTTGCTAATGTTGCCGTGTAGGCTTTTAACTCAGATGTTTGTTGTTTGCCCAGTGGAAAGTTACGTTGCGAGGGGAAGGGTAGGTGTCAGTGTGTTGGGTGCGTTGTTGGTTGTAAGGAATTTTGTTTGTTTAGGCTGGGTTGAGTGAGGTAGATTAGGTTAGATGGGATAGATTAGGTAGATTAAATAAGTTAGGTGTGGTAGATGTAAGTGTTTGGTTAGGGTGGGGTTGAGTGAGTGAGGGTAGGTTAGGTGGGGGAGATTAGATATATTGAGTGTTTTGAAGAGGTACCGTAGATTATGTAA
>JAGKTI010035441.1:0-7500 GCA_018397915.1 Birgus latro | reverse complement strand
CCCTCCCCGTAAAACAACTAACTCAAAGTCAAACGGCCACCCCTTACTGGATTAGGGCGTCTGGCTATAGATAGGAAATTTGTCGCAAGCCTGATATATATTTAAAAATCAAATTTTTAATTCATTTAATTACCTATTTATTTATCTGTCACATTACTGCAGTCACCTTTTGTAATAATTTTTAAAAACACACATTCATTACTAGTGACCTTTTTCAGAGTATCACTAACACAGAGAGTAGGCCAGCAAACACGCATAAACCTCCGCCCTCACGTGTCAACACCACACCGCATGCACACTAGATATCACACCTGTTTCCACCCCACCTTATTTTTATGAATGGAGGACACCTGTAATTTGGTGTATGGATTATTTTTTATTTTGTTTTTCTTTCTCTGTTCACCATCTGTTGAAAAAATACAAACGAGATATAAGGATAATTACTTGAGATGTGTATTAATAATTCTCGATATGAGAGAGAGTCGTCGCATGACAGTAAATGAAACTTTCACCATTGCTTTCACTCTTAGTCTAATAATCATGTTAGTTGCCTTAATCACCCAAGCCGAATGTTAAAAGATGTTTGGCATAAGTATTCCTTTTCATAACTTTCACCGTAACGCATTAATAACCTCCCATCACAACACATCACACACCAACGATTGGTATTATACTCGTGTCATAATCTTTTTAGTTGTCGTCTCTTTCATCAGACAAGCCGGATGTTAGAAGATGTTTGACTTAAACTTTCCTTTTCATAACTTCACTCTGACGTCTTTATAACCTTCACCATCACAACACATCACACCACACGATAACGACTGATATTATACTCTTGTTATAATCATGTTAGTTGCACTCTCCTTAATCGCATAAGCCGGATGTTAGAAGATGTTTGACTTAAACTTTCCTTTTCATACATTTCACTATGACTTCATTATAACCTTCTCTATCACAGTATATATCACACAATAATGATTCATATTATACCCGTGTCATGATCATTTTAATAGCCGTCTCCTTCATCACACAAGCAGCATGTTGGAAGATTTTTAAGTTCTCTATTTCTTTTCAGACTTCATCATAACCACACCACACCACACCACACTATAACGATTCGTATTATACTCCTTTTACCCTAACTCTTGCATCTGATTTCACATACCTCATTGGCAGAATAAAACTACTAGAGCTCTGCATCCGTTTCATAGCACTTCTTCGTGACTACCATCCTTTTCTTATTGTCTATTTAGCTCTGCATCCCATCCATAGCACCTCTTCGTGACTAGCTTCCCTTTATTATTACCAGTCTATTGCTACAACTCTGTACTTAAGTTGGTGAGATGGCAGGTTTTTTTTTCCAAGCTAGAGTGAAAAGGGTACAGTTTATCCTGAATGGTACAGTGGTGGTCAGGAATATCGCTACACTTTTTGGGTCGAGGAATTACGAAACTCAATGTGTTGGGTTCCAGAGAAAACATCAGTGCATTCCAAAAGTCTGTGTTCACTGTCTCGTTATTTATCGCAAAAAATTTACTGTTATTATTATTATTATTTTTAATGCCGTGGCTCAGTGGGTTAGAGCGCTCCGCTCTGGCCGTAGGGTCGGAGGATCGAATCCACCCAAGGGTCATTGGTAGACATCAGGAAGGGCATCCGGTCATAAAATGCTACACGCTCCAATCCAAAAAGGCCGACGCTTGCAAGCATGTTGCAGCCTTCAAAATCGAAACGAAACGAAACGATGAAGAAAGCAAAGGTCAGAAGCCCGCAAGATTGTACCCTCCAAGAAAAAACAAAACCAAGATAACAGACAACCAAATTCAATCCGTTCATTTTGAGGTGCCTGGACACACTGCGATTGAAAGACTGGAGATCATAGGCAGTAGGAAATACAGACAGAGGGAGACAGTTCCAGAGTTGATCGCTATTACTGTCCCCAATGGTACATGACGTATAGCAATAATTTAAAGTATTTGTTGATATTTTTTGCTCCTCCTGCTGCCTTAACCTTTACAAAGAGGGAGCGGATCATCCATATATAAACTAGAATGGCACTCAGTACAGCGCCTACCTCCGCCAAGGCCCAACAAGCAGCTGGAAAAGACTACCCCTCTGTAAAAACATATATAAATAGATCTGGAATTTTATATGGATCCACGCCAAACTGTACACATTCGTAGATACCAGATTTTTTTTTTCCATCCAGATCCATGCAATATTCACTGAAAAAAATTACGAAAATGTCGAAAAACGCCCTATCTCGCAATGTTAAAGTGAAAAAAAAAAAAATCTGGATCCGCACCTTTATCCGGATCCGAATCAAAATTTAATGGAGTCTGTTCTGGGCCAAGGCCCAGCTTCTACCAAGTTTCGCTCCGTTCAGTAGTTTTTGTGTAATCTTGCTCACAAACCAACCAACAAACAAACGGACAGGGGTGAAAACATAACCTCCTCGGCGGGGGTAACTAGACTCTCTCTCTAATTATCACTTAGTTTCCTGATAATAACTTTCATAGTAATTTCCTTAACAGTTCAAACCGTATGTTAGAAGAGTGATATAAAGAAACTACCGGATGTTAGAAGACGAATGAGCTAAAGAAACTACCTGGCGTTAGGAGAGTTAGATGAATAATGTCTGGTTCTTGTCCCAGGCTTGTATGTACGCGTGAGTACAGTAATTACAGCACAGTAAATTACACATTCACTATTGTTATCTCCTCGTGTTGCAATGCTTCTGTTAATAGCACTTTCTTTAAACACAGAAGCCGGATGTCTTTAGGTTTTGTTAAACTTTCCCAACCTTCACTATGACGGAACGCTTCTTACATCACTGCACTGCACACTTTCACGTATCACTTCGTCTGGGAAATATTCTCTTAACTGCCGAGAGAGAGAGAGAGAGAGAGAGAGAGAGAGAGAGAGAGAGAGAGAGAATACGTAGCTGACACCACAAAGCACCATAAAAACACAAAAGAATCTTGCTGTTGCTGTAAAGAGAAAATTATCCTTGTTTTTGCACGCCGGAGCAATGGACGAAACGTTTGATAATATTCTCTAGGGACTTCTCCTGTATTCTTCTTATCTGTGATTTTATTTTGAAGGCATGGTAAGTACAGTATATTACTTGATATTGTGTGTGTGTGTGTGTGTGTGTGTGTGTGTGTGTGTGTGTGTGTGTGCAATGATTCTCTGCCTTATATTGTGTCAAAAATCTAATATCTAGCTAACTAACCACAAATATTCAAACAGGTCGGAAGAGCTGTAAATTCACGATGTTAATTCGCAGCGCTAAAAGTGTAAAGGGATTATTGAACGCACTCCTACTTATAAGGAAGACGGCGATGAGAGACGCGGATGGATCACTACCTACCGCCGCACTCAAGTTCCCGGCCACCAACTCTCACCCCGACACAACGCAGACTGACACCCCGCCCGTGTGTGTGGCTCTCTCTCCTCCAAGCCCCTTCCTCCCTCTGCCTTTCTATTGGTGGTGTGTATGTCTGTATGTTTGTGTATATCTGTGTGCTTTTGAAGTGTAGAGATGTGATGACTATGGAATGGCTGTGTGTGTGTGTGTGTTTGTGTGGATAGGTAGGTAAGCTGGAAGAGAGAGAGAGAGAGAGAGAGAGAGAGAGAGAGAGAGAGAGAGAGAGAGAGAGAGAGATTGTATGTGTATGCCTCAGGAGAAAAAGAGCTTGAAAAATTATATGTATAAAACTGATGAGGACTGTGTGCGTATGCACTGATGTGTGAATGTATTCGTGTACGTACGTGTGTATGTGTGTGTGTGTGTGTGCGTGTGATGAACGTGTCCCTGTGTCTCTGTACTGGTGCTAAGGGCCTCAAAAAATACAGAAACACGGCCAGGTGAAGGTGGATGGAGTGGTTGGTGAGTGGGGTGTGCCTGCAGCGATGGGTGAGAATGGCAGTGCTTTAGTGGACAATAGTGTCGGGAGCGGGTTGGTGATAGCTAATACCCTCCTCAGGCACAGAATGATCCATAGGTATACGTGGCGAGTGATGAGAAGGGTGGGTGGTGAACTGAATGAATGGAAGGTAATTATTGATTATGTGTGTGTGTGTGTGGATGAAAAGATGAGAAGGTGTGTAATGGATGCAAGAGTAAATAGAGGCTGGGGGAATGGACTTTCTGACCACCACCATCAAAGACCAAATGAAATGGAGAACTAGAAGAAAAGGAGGACAGGAGGAAGTAGTTCATACAAGGAGGGTGGAAAGGTTGCAAGAAGATGAAAAAAAGGCAGAATATAAGAGGGAAGTGGAGGAGCTATTGGGTAAATATGGATTGGAGCAGATGGGGGACGTGGAGGGTGTGTGCAAGATATTCACAGAAGAAATCTGTGCAGCATGTGAGGTGGTGTGTGGGGTGAAGAGAAGACGAAAGGGGGTGCAGGGAACAGCGTGGTGGAATGAAGAGGTGAGAGAGGCTGTGACACAAAAGAAGTAAGCATACAGTGAGTGGATGAGAAATAGGGGCGTGGAAGAAGATGAGAGACGGAAGAGAGAGTTATATGTAGAGAGGAAGAGAGAAGTGAAAAGATTAGTAAGAGAGAATAAGAAGAGAATTGATGGGGAATTTGGAAATTGAGTGTAGAGTGGAGGGAATGTAAGAATATGTTCTGGAAAGAGGTAAAGAGAGTTGGACAGGATGCCAAAGAAGTTAGTTGGGGGTGAAAGATAAAAATGGTAGATTACTAGTAGAGAAGGGAGAAAAAGTGAGCAGATGAAGAGAACACTTTAAGGAATTGTTGAACACAGAGAATGAAAGTAATGCGAGTGTAAGTGGCTGGGGAATGGCTGGGAGAAGGTCGGATGTAAGAAGAGGGGAAGAAATAAGTAGGATGGATGTAGTGGAAGCAATGAAGAAAGTTGAAATGGGGAAAGCCCCAGGAATTGATGGAGTGTGTGGTGAAATGCTGAAGCATGGGGGAGAGATAGTAATAGAATGGATGTGGAAGGTGTGCAGATTGGCCTGGGAGGAGGGTAGAGTCCCGGAGGATTGGAAATCAGGTATAATTATTCCCCTGTACAAAGGAAAAGGGGAAAAAGAAGTGTGTGGTAATCATAGGGGCATTTGTCTTCTTAGTGTAATAGGAAAAGTATATGGTAGGATACTCGTACTTACTGACAGAGTTAGAGAAATAACAGAGGAATTAGTTGGGGAAGAACAGAGAAGTTTTAGGAAGGGATGAGGTTGTGTAGATCAGATATTCATTCTTAGAGCTTTAGTGGAAAAGTTTCTAGAGAAGGGAACGAAGTTGTATGCGGCCTTCATGGATTTGGAGAAAGCATATGACAGGGTGGATAGACAAGGATTGTGGAAACAATCAAGAATATATGGGGTAGATGGGAAGTTGTTGAAGGCAGTATGAGGGTGCTAGGGCTGCAGTGCGTGTGGATAGTGAATTGAGTGAATTTTTCTATTTGAAGGCTGGATTGAAACAGGGATGTGTTATGTCTCCATGGTTGTTCAATCTGTATATGGATGCATTTATAAAAGAGATACAAGGTCGGGCAGTGAATGTTGGAGCGACCCAAATGAGAGAGGGCAGTGTTTAGAAACTGCCTGTACTGTTGTTTGCAGATGATATTGTGTTGTTAAGTGAAAACGAAGGGAAGCTGCAATTCTTGGTGGATGTGTTTGGGAAAGTGTGTAACAGAATCTAAAGGTGAATGTTGGGAAGAGTAAGGTTATGGTCTTCGACAGAAGTGAAGTCAGTGAATGTACAGTGGGGCTGGATGAGGAGGAATTGGAGAAATTGAGTGCATTTAAGTATCTTGGTATTGTGATGAGTAAGGATGGAAATTTGCAGGTGAAGTGCTTGAAAAGGTACAACAAGGAAGAAAGATTGCAGGTTCCTTGAAAGCAGTGATAAGAAAAGTGAAGTGGGCATGGAAGTGAAAAAGCTACTACATGACAGTATTGCGATACACTCTTTAACGCATGGAAGTGAAGCTTGGACCTTGTTGGAGGGACAGAAGTCAAGAGTGAGAGCAGTGGAAATGAGTTATTTGAGAGGAGCATGTGGAGTCACATGGAGAGGCAGACTGACAAATGAGGAAGTAAGGAAGCGTTGTGGTGTGGATGTGGCTGTAATAGGACGTGTTAGGAGAAGTACACTGAGGTGGTTTGGCCATGTAGAGAGGATGGAGAGCGAGAGACTGACGAGGAGAGTGTATGTGAGTGAGGTGCGGGGGGGGGAAGAGGGAGGAGGAGGCCAAGGATGAGATGAAGGGATGGAGTGGAGAGGTATATGAGAGAGGGGGGTGTGGGCTGGGAGCAGGGCAATGAAATGGCGTTGGACAGGGCGACAAGGAGGCAACATGTTTATGGCCACCCCTTACGGGATTAAGGCGTCTGGCAATAGATAGATAGACAGATAGACGGCCACGGTAAACACGATTATCTGCCAAGTGTGTCTGTCGTGGAAAATACACCCTTGTTTTGTGACGCGATGTTGTATGTAGATAGATAGATAAACAGATACACAGGTAGGTAGGTAAAGTAAAAAGGTAGGTAGGTAGGTAGGTAGGTAGGCAAAGTAGGTAGATAGGTAGATACATGAACTTAATAGATAGATAAATGGATGGAGAAAATGGGTGAATTAATAGTGGTGGTGAAGAGATTAGGCTGGAGGATGATAAGCAGAGAGAGAGAGAGAGAGAGAGAGAGAGAGAGAGAGAGAGAGAGAGAGAGAGAGAATACGTAGATGACACCACAAAGCACCATAAAAACACAAAAGAAACTTGGTATTGCTGTAAAGAGAAAATTATCCTTGTTTTTTGCACGTCGAAGCAATGGACGAAACGTTTGATAATATTCTCTAGAGACCTCTCCTGCATTCTTCTTAGCTGTGATTTTATTATGAAGGCATAGTAAGTACAGTATATTTACTTGATATTTTGTGTGTGTGTGTATGTGTGTAATGATTCTCTGCCCTATATTGTGTCGAAATCTAATATCTTGCTAAACTCACCACAATTATTCAAACAGGTCGGAAGAGCTGTAAATTCACGATATTAATTCGCAGCGCTAAAAGTGTAAAGGGATTATTGAACGCACTCTTACGTATAAGGAAGACGGCGATGAGAGAGACGCGGATGGATCACTACCTACCGCCGCACTCAAGTTCCCGGCCACCAACTCTCACCCCGACACAACGCAGACTGACACCCCGCCCGTGTGTGTGGCTCTCTCTCCTCCAAGCCCCTTCCTCCCTCTGCCTTTCTATTGGTGGTGTGTATGTCTGTATGTTTGTGTATATCTGTGTGCTTTTGAAGTGTAGAGATGTGATGACTATGGAATGGCTGTGTGTGTGTGTGTGTTTGTGTGGATAGGTAGGTAAGCTGGAAGAGAGAGAGAGAGAGAGAGAGAGAGAGAGAGAGAGAGAGAGAGAGAGAGAGAGAGAGATTGTATGTGTATGCCTCGGGAGAAAAAGAGCTTGAAAAATTATATGTATAAAACTGATGAGGACT
>JAGKTI010035439.1:0-11256 GCA_018397915.1 Birgus latro | reverse complement strand
ATGGCAACCATACATTGGGCCGATTCCTAGCCATAATATTCTGTTTATATTGGGCCAGCTGATGTAAAACTTGTGTTGGGCCGATATATAAATAAAACTTGTTTTTCGACACTGGACTGAAGCGGCAACCATACATTGGAAGGATTTCTGGCCATAATATTCTGTTTATATCGGGCCAATTGATGTAAATCTTGTGTTGGGCCGATATATAAATAAAACTTGTTTTTCGACTGGGCTGAAACGACAACCATACATTGGACCGATTCCTGGCCATAATATTCTGTTTATATCAGGCCAGTTGATGTAAAACTTGTGTTGGGCCGATATATAAATAACACTTTTTTCCGACACTGGGCTGAAATGGCAACCATACATTGAACTGATTCCTGGCAGTAATGGTTACCGAAATGCAGAGCATTGCTACACGGCAAAATATCGAATCACCTGGGCCAGACACCGACCCCAGGAGGAGATACCCAGGGAGCGGAAGTGAGCGGCGCGAGCTCAGCTCAAGACGGGCACACCTGTACCTCTCCTGCACGCCCCTCTCGGGCTCAGGTGAACCACCATGCAGGTAGCAGTAACAGTGCATTACACCTCCGCCATACCAGCCCTCGCCAGGTTCAGGGTGGGGCTACTCCTACAGCCCCAGACAGCATTCTGGAGTCGGCCACTAGCTGCTGCTTCCCTCCCTCAACCATACCGGGTGACGGCCACCTTGCCGCATACGGGAAGGAGACGGCCACCTCGCCGACCTCGCTATAACTCCATAAAAGGAGGAAGTGTGATGGTCACCTCGCCGCACGTACTCACACCGGGTGACGGCCACCTAGCCGCACACGGAGAGGAGACGGCCAACTACCGTCCTCTCTATAACTCCATAAAAGGAGGCAGAGTGACGGCCACCTTGCTGCACGTGCTCACACTGGGTGACGGCCACCTAGCCTCACACGGGGAGGAGACGGCCACCAGCCACCCTCGCTATAACTCCATAAAAGGAGGTAGAGTGACGGCCACTTTGGCGCATGTACTCACACCGGGTGATGGCCACCTAGCCTCACACGGGGAGGAGATGGCCAACTGCCGCCCTCTCTATAACTCCATAAAAGGAGGTAGAGTGACGGCCACCTTGGCGCATGTACTCACACCGGGTGATGGCCACCTAGCCGCACGCGGGGAGGAGACGGCCAACTGCTGCCCTCGCTCTAAGTCCATAAAAAGAGGGAAGGTGACGGCCCCCTCGCCGCACCTAGGAGACGGCCACCCTGCTGCTTCACTAAAAGAAGGGGTACAAGAAAGTGACCTCACACTCTCTCCCCACAGAGACGTCCTCACCCTGGACCAGCAGCTGGAGAAGGCCTGGGAAGGACCCTTGGTGTCAGGAGTCCTAGCCCTCTCCCTAGTCCCCCGGCGACCCCAGTCCCTGTCGGACTCTGTCACACGAAGCTGCCGCAGCCCAGACCTGATGGAAGCCCAGCAACGAGACTGCAGCCCTAGGACCAGTCGAGACGTCCCTAGAACCCTGGGACGAGACCTCTCCAGCCCCAAGGAATGCCCCCGGAGTAAGCATAGGCAAGCACACCTCCTGACCCTGTTCAAGCCCAGACCCTAAGCCCGAGCCCCTCTTCCCCCGTATTCCTGTGAAAGGGCCCACTCTCTCCTGCCCAGCCTTCTGATAACTCCCGGACGAGACTCTACGGGTCGGCCTCCAGTCAGCCACCGGAAGTCCTGACGACCTGGGGCGTCCTGATGCAGGCCGCCAACCAGCCCCAGCCCTCTCCTGCCCCCAAGTCCCCTGGTTCTGTCTATTTTTGTGTGTTATAGCTATTTTCCTGCAAAGTGTGTATTCATGTTGTGTCAGAGTTTGTAATTTGTTGGTAATATACGTGTAAGGTTGTTGCCCTGCCTTTTTATGCCTTGTTCCCTCTGATTGCCTTAATAGAGCCCAACCCGGTCTAGAAAGAGAACCCCATTCCAGGCTCCGTGCATAAGGGACGAGAAGTCGCACCCTAATTCACGCAGCTTAACACTGGTGGCCAGCGGTGGCTCTTGACCTGGTGGGTGGCAACAGGGGAACAAGGGAAACTTCGGCAAAATGGCAGCAAAACCACACGTTCAAATACCAAAATTTGACCCTAAAGAGTATGACATCCACACATTCTTAGAAATAGTAAAACCAGTACTAGACATAGCCTTCAACACAGGCAGGCAGAAAATAGCAGTAACACTGCCACTGCTGGGTATGGCAGTAGCCACAACTGCACCCAAGATCGTCCCGGACTTAACATGGCCGGAATTTACCGAACTAGTGACCCAGACAGTCACCCCATTTTTAGGAAGAGTCATAGCATTGTCACACCTCGAGTCTCTAACCTATGATGGAAACCTTGACGACTCACTCTTCCAGGCCAGGCGACTTGTCACCACCGCATACCCAAACTGTACTAAGGAAGCCCCGGATCAACACATCTTCGATACCCTGATCGGGATCCTCCCCCGTGCTATCAGGGAGCACTTCATCAAACAGGACCCAACAGGAGACCTGGATAAAGATATCCAACTCGTGTGACGCCTACTGGCCGCACGTTCCACCCTTCAACACATCGGCGCCTTAACCCAAGAAACAGCTCCACACCACAACCCGAGGCCACCCCCAGCCCAACCAAGTCCTCCGTCGGCGCCCTTCATCCCCAATCTAATTTCCATTAACCCGTGGGAATTCATCGCGTGCAGCCATCGATGCCCACTGCACAACATCCAGGAGCAGCTAAACGCCGCCCAACATAAGACGGCCTCCCGGGGACACCGTAAAGTCTCCTTCCTCAACAACGAGGGCGCCGAGGACGACGATCCGTCCACCTAGCTTAGGAAAAGCAGACCTCGGCGGAAAAGACGTTCCCTACCTTTTTTCCCTGAGCTCATTCTCCTCCTCCTACGTCATCTACTTTACTCTCTTCTACTCCTAACCTTCCCACTTTCCCACACACCACTTTCCCCACTACCATCGTATTACTATTGCAATGCGTCGTGGGTCCGCCGCTGTGCGTGACCGAGCGATGTCGTAACTCTAAATATTAGTAAACTCCAGCATATATAACTTGTATATTATAGGAGGCTAGAGAGAGTGAGAGAGAGATAAGGAAGTGGAGATATTGCAAGGTGTTACTTGACCAGCCCAGGAAGTGGCAAACTTTACACTTTCTACCGTGAGAAGCTGACACATACACACATACATACACACATACAGTGTTCTAGAAGGTTCTGGGACACGCATAGTCCACGTGACGAGGCTTTCCTTACACCAGAGGGAAATGGACGAGATTCAGATTGACAAGAGAGAGCAGGGAGAGAGGAAGAAGGAGTGAAGAGCACGGTGGGAAACAGCGGGCATGCTCGCGACAGTTAACCAGCACTAGACACTCTCGTGTGTGATAGACTCAGAGTTAACATTGAGAATAAAACTGCAAGCAACCTAAATTTCATCTTTAACTCTTACCATCGTTGACAACAAGTGAACTGAGGTTATATCTACAACTCCACAAATTATAGACCTACAACCGCCTTCGCTGCGGCTACAACACTTTTGCAAGTTATGGCAATCGTCAGTCGAGTTAATGATACGCCCTACTTTTGTATCATCGGCAAATTTGCTGATACTGTTAGTGATTCCTAAGTCTAGATCATTTATATATATAATAAATAATAAGGGACCGAGTACTGAATCCTGTGGTACACCGCTAGTTACTAATCCCCAATCCGACTTAGTTCCATTTATTAATACTCTCTGCTTTCGTCCTTTCAGCCAGAATTCTATCCATTTTAAGATATCGCCGTCTATACCGTGTGCTCGAACCCCTCTGACTAACCTTTTGTGTGGGACCCTATCAAAAGCTTTATTGAAGTCCAGATAAATAATATCGTAAGTTTTATCGCTGTCTACTGCCTCATAGATCTCCGAGAAGAATGACAAGAAGTTTGTGAGGCAAGATTGTCCTTGCCTGAATCCGTGCTGACTTTCATTTATAAGATTAAATCTTTCTAAGTGTTCTCTAATCTTATTGGCCAAAATTGACTCTAACATTTTTCCTACTATTGACGTTAGACTTAGCGGACGATAATTCGGCGCAGCTGCTTTATCACCCTTTTTAAAAATGGGGTCTTCCACGCCTCGGGAACTTCTCCTGAAATTAAAGAGTCATTAAATAACGTTAAAAGTGGCTTCTTCTTTGGTTTCTTTTATAACTTTTGCAGATATATCGTCCGGACCTGGCGATTTTTGAGTTTTTAACTTATTAATTTCTTTCAGTTGGTCCTCCTTACTAATGTTTATTTCACTGAGAATATTTTCCGGATTATCGTCGTAAATATTTTCTGCTTGAGGGACCAGGTCTAGATTTTCCTTGGTGAATGCTGATATGAAATAATTATTAAGGATGGAGCACATTTCTTTATCTTCACTGGTAATGTCATGTGATTCTGTTCTGAGTGGTCCTATCCTATCTTTATTTTTCGTCCGGTACATTTGATAAAAACCCTTGGGTCTTTCGATTCACTAGCAATCTTAATTTCTTAATAATGTGTGTGTGTGTGGATGAGAGAATGAGAAGGAATGTAATGGATGCAAGAGCATTCAGAGGCTGGGAGAGTGGACTTTCTGACCACCACTTAGTGATGGTGAAATGGAGAAATAGAAGGAGGGAAGGACAGGAGGAAGTAGTCCATAATAAAGAGGGTAGAAAGGTTGCAAGAGGATAGAAAAAAAGACAGACTATACGAGAGAAATGGATGAGCGATTGGGTAAATTTGATTTGGAGTAGATGGGGAAGGTGGAAAGTGTGTGCAATATATTCACAGAAGAAATCTGTGCGGCATGTGAGGTGGTGTGTGGGGTGAAGAGAAGACGAAGGGGGGTGCAAGGAACTGCATGGTGGAATGAAGAGGTGAGGCAAACTGTGGCACAAAAGAAGAAAACATATAGTGAGTGGATGAGGAGCAGAGGCGTGGAGGAAGATGAGAGACGGAAGAGAGAGTTATATGTATTGAGGAGCAGAGAGGTGAAACGATTTGTAAGAGAGTAGGCCTAAGAAGAGAGTGGATGAGGAATTTGGAAGGAATTTGAGTGTAAAGTGGAGGGAATGTAATAAAAATATTGTGAAAAGTGTTAAAGAGTTAGAAAGGGTGATAAAGAAGTTAGTCGGTGAGTGGAAGATTAAAATGATAGATTGCTAGTGGTGAAGGGAGAAAAGTGAACAGCTGGAGAGAACACTTTAAAGAACTGTTAAACATAGGGAGTGACAGTAACGCGAACATAAATGGCTGGGAGAAGAAGGAAAGTGAGAAGGGAGGAAGAAATCAGTGAGATGGAAGTTGTGGAAGCAATGAAGAGCGTCAAAATGGGGAAAGCCCCAGGAGTTGATGAAGTGTGTGGTGAAATGTTGAAGTATGGGGAAGAGGTAGTGGTAGAATGGATATGGAAGATGTGCAGATTGGCCTGGGAGGAGGGTAGACTATCAGAGGACCAGAAGTCAGGTGTAATTATTCCCCAATACAAAGGAAAAGGGGAAGAGGAAGTGTGTGGTAATCATAGAGGCATTTGTCTTCTGAGTGTAATAGGAAAAGTGTAAGGTAAAATACTTATTGACAGAGTTGGGGGAGTAACAGAGAAATTGGGTGGAGAAGAACAGGGAGGTTTTAGGAAAGGAAGATGTTGTGTAGATCAAATATTCATCCTTAGGTCCTTAGAGGAAAAGTTTCTAGAGAAGGGAAAGAAGTTGTAAGCGTCCTTCATGGATTTGGAGAAGCATATGATAGAGTGGATAGACAAGGAATGTGGAAAATATAGAGAAAATTTTTATGGTGTAAATGGGGAGTAGTTGAATGCCGTGAAGAGTATGTGTGAGGGTGCTAAGGCTGCAGTGCGTGTGGATCGTGATCTGAGTGAATTTTTCTATCTGAATGTTGGATTGAAACAGGGATGTGTCATGTCTCCATGGTTGGTCAATCTGTATATGGATGGGGTAATAAAAGAGATACAAGGTAGGGCAGTGGATGTTGGAGCGGCCCTAATGAGAGAGGGCAGCGTTTGGAAACTTCCTGTACTCATGTTTGCAGATAGTACTGTATTGTTAAGTGAAGACGAGGGGGAACTGCAAGGCTTGGTAAATGAGTTTGGGAGAGTGTGTAAGAAACGCAGTCTAAAGGTAAATGTAGGGAAGTTATGGTCTTCAAGCGAAATGAAGTCACTGGATGTACAGTGAGGTTGGATGATGTGGAAATGGAATAGGCCTACGTGAGTGCATTTAAGTACTTGAATACTGTGATGAGTAAGGATGGAAGTTTGGAGGATGACGTGCTTGAAAGGGTACAACAAGGAAGAAATTTTCCTAGTTCTCTGAAAGCAGGTATAAGAAATTGGGAAGTGAGCATGGAGATAGAAAAGTCGCTGAATGATAGTATTGTGATATCAACTCTAACGTATGGAAGTGAAAGTTGGACATTGTTGGAAGCACAAAAGTCAAGAGTGAGAGCAGTGGAAAAGAGTTATTTGAGAGGAGCATGTGTAGTTACATGGACAAGCAGATAGACTGCGGGCCTCTAGCCTTTGATTCCTTCTTCCTTGTATGAAAAAAAAAAAAAACTTTTAATCTATCGCCTCTTATAACAACACTAATTCATTCAAGTACCCTCCATCCTCTCAACTCATTTGCAGCCCTAGTCCACCCTCACTGGCCTATTATTTAAAGACGCACTACACATCTCTACTCTTCACATCTTTGTATATTTGAGCCTACGATTAAGCTCATTTCTCACTATCCAAGTCTCACTACAGTAGAACATTACGTTCCTAACATGATGCAAACAAGGACCCCTTAGCACAGGGGGAGAGCCTTCTCAGTGTAGGAGACTCAGTAACTCACTGAACTCTTTCCAGCCTCTCCTTACCCTTGCTACCAAGCTTGCTCCAGCTCCACCCCATCACATATGTCCCCCAAATAACAAAACTCTTCCGTGCACTTAAGAGACTCTCCCACTAGATTAAGTTCTTTCCCGTTTCTCTGCTTCATCTTTGTCTTATTTACATACAGCTCACAAAAAAAAGCACTATTTTGTAGCCTGCCTCTGATAGTAATACATTACTTGAGTACCTCCTTATCACGAGCATTGCACAAAATAGAGTTACTTCCCACACCCAGACGTATTCTTGGCTCTGTATCGGGTTTGGTAAGACCACTGACTGAGTATGCAGTACAAGCATGGTCTCCGCGGACCAAGCGAGACATTGACAAGCTGGAGAAAAACCAGAGGCGGGCTACGAAGATGGTACCAGAACTCAGAGACTTGCCATATGAAACAAGAATTTTCAGGCTGGGAATCACAACCTTGGAAGAAAGAAGGACAAGAGGAGATCTGATTGAAGTTTCTAAGATCCTGAAAGGTTCTGGCATCACCAGTCCAGACCAGTTTTTCCAGCTAGCACCGGATAGACCACAGATGGACACGAGAGACCGCAGTCTCAGACTGGTGAAAGCAAGACACAGAACTACCAAGTGCAACATTTTTTTTTTAATGCAAGAACTGCAAACAAATAGAATAGTCTGCCTGAATGTGTAATGAGCAGCCCAAGTGTTAATGCATTCTACAATAGGAATGACCACTACATGAAAGAATCCCTGAGGAGAGGCAATCCCTATGAGCTCTAGCTCCCTAGCCTCTTAACCATCACTAACGTAAGTCAATCACCAAGGTAAGCAAACCCTTGCAGCAACCTGCACGTGCCCACACTCATTCTGCTTTGACAGTACCGCCATCTGCCCTAGATATTAATGTTTTTTTTTTTCCCTCAAACCCTTGTATCTCATTTCATTTCTCTACTTCTTAAGCCTTTCTTCCTCTACCCTCTCATTTTCCGCTATGGCTGAGTGGTCAGCGTCGCTGACCACGAAGGTACCGGCCGTTTGTCACCATGGTTCGATCTGGTTTGGGCAGCTGGCATCACTCGACTCGTGTCCATCCACCCTTTACGGGTTGGTTGGTAAATAAGTAGCTCGGTTAACACGTAAGGGAGGTAACTGCGTTAACCTGGATGATGCAATGGCCTTGTATTCCAGAATATTGAGAGAAAAAACGCCACAGGCTCAAAGGCCTAGGTTACGGAGATGACCATGACGGCTACGAGGCCCATGGCGTGTGCCCCCACCTTTACCTTTACCTCTCATCCCCCGCGATCGGCACCAAGTCATCAGTATACAGTGCCTCCCATGGTAGTCCAGTTCTGAAGTCACGTGAGAGAGCTTCAGACACCGTGATAGCCACAGTCTAAAGTGGGCCATACACGCACAGGAGAGCCCGTCCTGTGGTCTGAAGAGGCCAGCCTCAACAAACAAAGCTGTGCCCACACACGATTCAGTTGGCCTCACGTCTCGAGCTCAGTAGCAAGCGAAACGCCGTGGAGTGAGGGTGGCCATGGATACTCCTCTGCCCACAGATGACCTGGAGCTGTATGCTGTTGGGTCTATATAGCAAGTAATAGAAAGGGGAGGAAAAAATGGACCCAATGAGCCAAAGACTGGTTGATGAGAAGGAGTAAATTGTCCCATCTGACTCTGTTGAAAGAGCTGCAGTGCGAGAAAGACTGACGCCTGATGGCCTGCGGTACCCCCCACACGCTCAGTTTGCCTGAACCTGACCGGAGCCTGATCACGAAAATCTGTCCACGACAGATCCCAGGATGACCGTTGAGGCCGCCTGCGCAGGCACCTGTTCCCTACCCACACACGTCCAGGTTTGCCTGAATGGGCCGGCCTCTTCAGGCCACCGGACGGGCTCGCCTGTGCATGTATGGCCCGCTTAACATTACTGGGCTTAAAACTCCCCCTGATGCACTCAAACATTCACGGACTACTCATCACTCAAATCCCCGTTTACTCTCACCTGGGTGCGAGCACCCTCGTTTACTGTCATAGTTTCGCCAATCAGCCACTCTAATCCCAACATTTCTTATTGCCCACTTCACCACCTCGCTGGGCACTCTGGCAGAAACCTCCACCAGATCGACAAAAACAAAGCACAGCTCTCTCTTCCTTCCCATATATTTTTTCCTTAAGCTGTCGGACGGTGACTCCTCCATCAGTGATTCCTTAGCGTAGCATAAACCTAAACTGCAGCACATCAATATTTACTCATACCTTTCAGGACTCCCTCGATTACCTTTATTAAGTGGGCCACTAATTTTGTGCCTCTGCAGTTTCTTCTTCCCATGGCATCATCCCTCCCCTTATAAACATTTACAATCACGCTTTTCAAGCAGTCATCTGCAACAGAACCCGCACATATAACTTAGTTTAACAGAGCATTAACTAAACTCGCTCTTTTATGATTGTAGGCCTTCAACATCTCAGTAGTCAGCTCAGACTCACTCACCTACCGCCAAAATTGTATTCTGTCGATTGACTGCCTTGCCAGGGGCACCAGTTTCAATCAAAGACCAAGGGCCAAACGCTGCATCCACTGACTCCAGTCTTTCCTTGTTACAGTCAAACTCCTCGTTGAGCAACCGATTATAATGCTCTCGCCAAGCAACTTACTTTTTTTTTTTTTTTTTAATGCAAGGAAGAAGGAACCAAAGGCCATGGGCCCGCAAACTGTTCCTTCCAAGAAAAAAAACAAAAGAGAGCCAAATTCAAGAATCGTTCATTTCGAGATGCCTGGACTGAATTTGAAAGACTGGAGATCATAGGAGTAGGAAATACAGACAGAGGAAGACAGTTCCAGAGTTGACCAGTTGCATAAATGAAGGACTGGGAGTAACGGTTAACTCTTGAATTAGAGAGTTGGACAGAAAAGGGATGAGAGCTTGTTGCTAGACGGGTGCTACGTGCCCGCCGTAGAGGTGGTGGGATGCAAGCAGACAGTTCAGAGGAACAGCAGCCATTGAAGCAGCGATAGAAAAGAGATATCTATCTCTCCCTAATAATTCAACGTTTCACCTCATAATCCACAAACTAATGGTGCATTCCCTATTTCTTCAGAGCCTCATCTTACTGATCTTCTCCCCTATTCTTACGTCTTTGCTTCACCAAGCCTTTTCCCAACAATTTATACTTGCACACATTCTTTTTCTATATGCAGGAGTTCCCTAAATTGTTCTGTTCATCTGATCTCGTTTCTCATCTTCACTCTCTCTTCTGCCAGTTTTGTCTTTCGTCCATTTGCTACTTTTGCTATGACCCTGTCCTACTTTCTTGAACTTTTTCCAAAATAATTTCTTACATTGCTTACCTTTTGCACTCAGGTTTCTTCAGAACTTTTCGTCCAGTCTTATTGTACTCTCTTATTAAATCTACACCTCTCTCTCTCCTTCTCATACTGAAAGGCTCCATTTTTCGCTTCGCCACATCATTCCTGCTTCTACTTGTCATATCACTCTACGTTTCCTTCTTTTCCACAGCTCGTTTCACATCGTCTTCGACCATGCTGTTCATTCACACTCATATTCCCCACCCCGTTCACAATCTCACGCGTTGTTCCTCCCTGTTTTTCTCCTCCTGCAACCTTTCCACTTTTTTGTAACTACCAATTGCTTTTGCGTCACTATCTTTGTCGCTACAGTGCAATGATCAAATAGTTCACTCCCTAAGCCTCTGTACGCTCCAGTGTCAGGCACAAGCAATCTCACTCGATCATCACCACACTTACTGTCAGTCAATGCCTTACATTCGTCCAACACACTTCCCATCCTCACTCGCCATGTATGCCTGTGGGTAATCTAATGCCTGAAGAGGGTAATGGACCTAATGGTTTTTGTCAGTCCCTTCCCCACACAAATGTCCACCAGGGCACTGCTAATCATATTCACTTTAGAGGGTACATCCTACTGTCCAACAACCCCTCATGTTCTAGCATTCCCCACTTTTCAGTCAATATCTCCATTCAGAAACACTCTCGCTACTCTCAGAATTCTTCAGACATGCTTCTACATTCGCCCAGAAATCGTCTTTCACTTTGACCGATCGGTCAAATATTGGAAATCGCGACCTATTTAATCAAAATACTGTATTACCAAAGGCCGAGAGGCTCTTAAAAGCTTCCTGCGCAGTATTTTAAAATTCATTTGAAATGAATTTAAATACATTTGATGTATTTAGTATTTAAATACCTTTTCGAAATGGGTAATATCTTTGGTACTGTTTATATGAAGTAATGCATTTAACATTTAACTATATTCAAAATACATTGTGCCCATCTCTGTACACAGGC
>JAGKTI010035438.1:0-11256 GCA_018397915.1 Birgus latro | reverse complement strand
GGTTACTGCAAAACTGTCTGTCAAAGATTATAAAAGTCACCCCTTGCAATAAGAGAGAAAATGGGAAAATATCAACAGAAACCAAAATTTTGAGTAGAGAACCATACCATTATCAGTTCAGTCAATGTAAAATACAGTAATCCCTCAATTATTCGGATGCCCAGTATTTGGATGCATCACTATTTGGACATCGGAGGCTGTCCGACCCCCAAAATGCCCAAAAATTCAAAAAAATCCGAAAAAAAATCTGATTTTTTTGGACTACGTCAGTTTGAATTTCCCATGCACACCGATAGGCTGTGTTTTCGTGCCTCGCGCCTCTCTCTCGGTCTCATTTCCCGCTCCGCTCCTTGCTTGTAAACATGCTTTGAAAATTGCGGCTGAAGTGATTGGTTTTGTGGTGATACCCTACCTCCTTCACCTTCTTCACCTTCTTCATCATGTGTGTAATGATGGCCCCGCCACCTGAGAAGAGGAAGAAAGTGGTTCTGACTCTGGAGAAGAAGAGGGAAGTATTGGAGAAGGTGGACGCCAGGTGGCCGACATCACGGATCCTACGTGAGTTCAACCTCCCTCACTCCACTTTGTTTGATATCAAGAAATCCCAAGACAAACTACAGCAGTACACGGCTGATTTCGCTTCGAAGACCTGACGAAACGTGGAGAGGAAGGTGATGTTTACTCCTAAGTATCCAGACATCGACCGTTCCACGCTTATCTGGTATCAACAACAACATGCTGCTGGTGTGTTGGTACGTGGAACAGAGCTGAAAGCTGCTGCTGAGAAGTTCGCAAGGCTACACGACACCCCAGACTTCAAGGCATCTGAAGGTTGGCTCTTCGCGTTCAAGTTACGACACGGACTTACCAACCGTAAGACCCATGGCGAAGCTCTGGACGCTAACGTTGAAGGAATAGAACAGTTTCGGCAGCAGGTGAAGGGCTTGATTGACAGGGAGGGCCTCACTCTCGGTCAAGTCTACAACGCTGATGAAACTGGCCTATTTTATCGTTCAGTACCCACAAACACTCTTGCTGAGGAGACGGAGAAGCATATACCTAGTCCAAAGCTCTCCAAGCAACGGGTGTCTGCTTTGTGCTGTGCAAATGCTAACGGCATTCACCGGCTCAAGCCCGTTATTGTAGGCCTTGTAAAGCAGCCTAGGTGCCTTTGTGGGTTAATGGATGTCCTTCCTGTCGTGTGGTATCATTCTCTGAAGGCTTGGTTCACAACCAAGATCTTCAGAAATTGGTTTCACCAACACTTTGTCAAGGAGGTCATTCGTTATCAGACGGAGACACTGAAAATCCCACGAGACCTGGTAAAGGCCCTCCTGATTCTAGACAATGCACCTGCGCATCCGTCTGAGAAGGAGTTGGTGGCTGAAAATGGCCGCATTAGGTGTCTGTTTTTGCCACCTAATACGACTGCTCTCATCCAACCAATGGACCAGGGAGTGATTGTTGCAACGAAGAGGCTCTACCGACGGAAGTTTTTGGACGAGGTGATGGTTGTCTATGAGGACGAGGACGATCACAGGGAAGGACGAGACATGTGAGGACAAAAAACTGTGGAAAACCTTCGCCGATACAGCCTCAAGTCTGCCATCTACAACTGGGCCAGTGCATGGAAGGAAGTCTCTGTCAAGACTTTAGAAAATGGTTGTTCTCGGCTGCTTCATGGAAGTGACATGGTGTACGATTTTCTAGGTTTTGACGTGGATGACTTCCAAGCAAGGCTTCATGCGGGTGGAGACCATGTGGATATTGATGAAGTGCGTGAGTGGTTGGATGACGACGAGGGCGATCCTGGGTATCAGATCATGTCTGATATCGAGATCGGATCTACTGTTGCCGGTCCGCGTACCCAGCAGGAAGGTTCCGACGAGGACAGCGATGACGATGCGGACTCCTCACGGCTTGCCACTACCCCAACCATCCCCAAGCTGAGCACACTCCGGGAATATGTGGAGTTCGTTCTCGACTACCTAGAACACCCAGACTGCGACAGGGAGATGGGGCCCTTGGGACTTGTGGGTGAAGTGCGAGCTTTCAGGCAGCGCATCATTAATCGTCAGAATTGTCGTTGCTTGCGTCAATCAACCATTGACAGTTTTTTCAGGCCAGTCAACCCTGCCGTCGTCAACCCTCGCTTCACACCATCATCTCACCAAGACAGGCCTTCTAGCTCCGAGCCACAGCCCAGCACATCAGGCACGGCGGAGTCACCACTGGATGTTAGTTTGCGTGTATCTTCTGAGTCATCTGCAGTTGATAGCATATCACCACGTCCCACCAAGAGGCCCCTACGCCGCCTCTGTCAGCTCATCTCGGACTCTGACAGCGACTAAATTCTCCAGGACTCGTCACTAGACCACACGGGAATTTACTGTTATGTACAGTGCAGTGAAGTAATGTAATCGAAGTTATGCGAAAGAAGACGTTGTGGAAAGTGCTGGTGATTGTAAAGTGCAGCGGAAGTGCTAAGGTGTGAGAGGTGCAAGGTCTTCCTGTCAGAGTCTGAGATGACTGAGCGGGTTATACATCAGGACGGCGGCATCATTCTCGTAAGTACCCTAACTTCATCAAAATTCCTTGTTTTGTTCTTTCCATATCATTAATCTCATGCATAAACTGTGTGAAAGATGATTTCCATAGTGATTTTCATGTCTAACCTGTTTTCAGCATGCTGTAAATGGGTTAAAAAATTACCATAAATGTTAATCATAATTTCCTGCTTTCAATTTAATTTTTTCATGCATGGTTTTGAAGTGCACCAGCTATGAAAAAGGTGACTGCCATTGATTTGTGTGAAAGATGATTACCATAAAGATTTTCATGTCTAACCTGTTTTCATCATGCTGTAAATGGGTTAAAAAATTACCCTAAATGTTAATCATAATTTCCTGCTTTCAATTTAATTTTTCATGCATGGTTTTGAAGTGCACCAGCTATGAAAAAGGTGAATGCCATTGATTTGTGTGAAAGATGATTACCATAAAGATTTTCATGTCTAACCTGTTTTCATCATGCTGTAAATGGATTAAAAAATTACCCTAAATGTTAATCATAATTTCCTGCTTTCAATTTAATTTTTTCATGCATGGTTTTGAAGTACACCAGCTATGAAAAAGGTGAATGCCATTGATTTGTGTGAAAGATGATTACCATAAAGATTTTCATGTCTAACCTGTTTTCATCCTGCTGTAAATGGGTTAAAAAATTACCATAAATGTTAATCATAATTTCCTGCTTTCAGTTTAATTTTTTCATGCATGGTTTTGAAGTGCACCAGCTATGAAAAAGGTGAATGCCAGTGAATTTCATGTTCGGTCATAATCTAACCTAACCTAACCTAACCTAACCTAACCTAACCTAACCTAACCTAACCTAACCTAACCTAACCTAACCTGACCTAACCTTACCTAACCATTTTTCTGGTAACAGTTTACATCATTTACTATATTTGATGCTTTGTATCCAATAATTTAGTGCATAAAATGTGAGAAAAGATGATTTCCATGTCCGATACTTATACTATTGTGGCAAGTTCTGAGCACCTATGCCTTACTCACCTCTAAATCATCATTTTTTGGTTAAAATTAAATTAATTCATGCTTTGTGTGCATTATTTATGTGAAAAGGGACCTAAATAAGTGCTATACATGTCCGGTAGGGAGGTAGGAAGGTAGTTTTCTGATTTAGGTTAGGTTAGGTTAGGGTCATGAATGACCGGTGCTGGAGCTTTGTGACCAATATTCGGACAAAACCACTGTCCGGACATGCCTTTGGCTCTATTACGTCGAATAGTGGAGGAATTACTGTATTGCCATTAATGAAACTAGGTGTAGGAGTCAGCATGGGTATCCATTCATCATCCAATCCTGCATCACCCCATGAGGAGTGTAGGAGCCCGGGGCTAAGCAGATTGGTGCTGATTTTTAAGATGAGAGTGACAGCCTCACTCACTCCTGAGTGGCATTACGTGAGCAATAAACCCCAATCACCCCTTGGGTTTAAACCTTCACCTGCTCAATCTGATTGGAGCACCTTAATTACCCACTAAACCACCAGGTGCCATAATTTGGTTATATGGTTAACACCCAGCATAGTAAAGGGTTTAAACCTTCACCTGCTCAATCTGATTGGAGCACCTTAATTACCCACTAAACCACCAGGTGCCATAATTTGGTTATATGGTTAACACCCAGCATAGTAAATGGTTTCCTGATGTACAGGGAAACATTTGGCTTGTCACTCAGTGTAGAGTCACCCACAGGCAGGAGGACAAGGAAAGAATGAAGGAAACAAAGACAGAAGAGGATGAAGGAAAGAAGGATGGAGGAGAGGAGAGAAAAAAAAAAATCCCAAACTAAAAATTGGCAGAAACCTAATTTTTGTTAAAGAACCTTACTAAAATCAATAAAATAAACGGAATCTAAAGGTGAATGTGGAGAAGAGTAAAGTGATGGTCTTCGAGAGAAGTGAAGCCAGTGAGCGTACAGTGAGATTGGATGGGAAGGAAATGGAGAATGTGAGTGAAGTTAAGTATTTGGGCAATGTGATGAGTAAGGATGGTAGTCTGGAGGGTGAAGTGCTCGAAAGGGTACAGCAGGGAAGGAAGGTTGCTGGTTCGTTGAAAGCAGTGATAAGAAACAGGGAAGTGAGCATGGAAGTGAAAAAGTTGTTACATGACAGTATTGTGATACCAACTCTGACATATGGAAGTGAAGCTTGGACCCTGTTGGAAGGACAGAAGTCAAGAGTGAGAGCAGTGGAAATGAGTTATTTGAGAGGAGCATGTGGAGTCACATGGAGAGACCTAACAAATGAGGAAGTGAAGGAGCGTTGTGGTGTGGTTGAGGATGTGATGGGAAGCGTTATGAGAACCACGTTAAGGTGGTTTGGCCATGTGGAGAGGATGGAGAGTGAAAGACTGACGAGGAGAGTGTATGCGAGTGAGGTGGAGGGGGCGAGAGGGAGGGGGAGGCCGAGGATGAGATGGAGGGATGGAGTGGAGAGGTATATGAGAGAGGGGGGTGTGAGTTGGGAGTGTGGTAGTGAAATGGCAGGGGACAGAGTGACATGGAGGCGATTTGTTTGTGGCCACCCCGTGTGGGATTGAGGCGTCTGGCAATAGATAGATAGATAGAAATGAAGAATATGTTTCTGTTGATGAAACTAGGTGCAAGAGTCAGCATGAGAGTAAAAAAAAAAACATAAAAAAAAATAAATAAAAAAAATTGATGAGAGTAGACAGGCACAGCCGATCATGACAGGGAAATTACCGCGTCATATTCAAGACAAAGGATAAGGAGGGAGGGAGGTGGAGGTGGGATGGGGGATCTCTGGTGGGGGTGAGGGGGGGGATGAGATATACCCCAGTGTGGGGGAGGTGGTGTAGGGGGAATTATGGTGGGGGGAAACGCACACAAAGCGATCATAGCAGGGAAATCGCCATATCATTCAACATAAAGGGAGGGTGGAGGGAGGCAGAGGAGGGAGGGGGGGCTTGGGCGGTGGGTGAGTGGGCATGAGACAACCCCCCATACAATGTAGATGTGGCATTGGTTAGTACAGTAGTTTGGGTGGGAGGGACCGGGTGGGCCATATTCAATCAGCCAGAGGCAGGTGGAGAAGTGGCTGGATGGGGGTGTTCCCCCCACAGACCTGGTGAGGGGGTGGGATCTTCCTTCCCATCACCTCATCTCCTAGTTTTGATTGGGTAGGAGCCATTTATGTCATAAAAGGGGCTGGCTTAATGCTCAGCAGTTTTTGACAGACCTTCTACGATCGTCAGTTATAGGACTATGTGGCGAACTTGCAAACTGACAATCGTCAGTCATAGTACTTTAGGGGTTAACTGGGCCATGCTATCCTTTTCAGAATTTTTCATTGTAGCTTTGTATATGTATCACTGAATTCACACATCAGTACCCAGAGGTACACAAAATTTGAGTCTGTAAAATTTAACATTTATGCAGTGGAGTGATAGGTTTCCATGCTAGAATTGGTGTAAAGTTATGTCAGTTTTTTTAATGTATTTTTTTAGATTCTTTTACCCCAAATGAATTTGCATGTTTTGTTGTTTGCCAGCAGGCAGAAATATCTTCATCTTCATCATCAACATCTGCTATCTGTTTAAAGGTGGTTGTGTCTGTCCAGAAATCAGAAAGATTGCTAAACACAAAAGTGTAGGGAAGTGATCAGCTGACCAAAAGGATGCAAAATCAATCTCAGGCTGAACATGGGAATAGTTTGGAGATTTGAATTTTATTAAAACAGTCTTAACATAACTGATCTTTTGCAAGATCCACTGACATTCCATAAAAGCACTCCTGCTGATACTACTACTCCAGTCCTGAATGACTCAGTCCTAACATATATTCATTATGAGTGGTAGATAATAGTACCCAAGTCATGAAATGAGAAGGTGCATATGTCATGTGTTGTTTGTTTTTTATAAGAGAACTCCTGGACCTCAAGGCATAGACTGCAGTATCTAATAAATGATAGAGTCCATTAAAAAAGAAAAATGGCATGTGAAATTGATCACACAAGTCCATTCGCTATTCATTCAAGCATTTGAAAATCTGAGCTGCTGTCCACAGGTTACCAGTACATCATTCACATATAGTATCATACTGTATTCAGAGCTCTTGCAGTGTTAAGCCATTCCATCAGCTGTCAGGTTAACTCCTTCACTGTAATTACAGGTACATATACATTATTTTTTTTCATTCTGTCATCAGACAATTATATTTAGATTAGGAGAGCAACCTAGTAGTGAATAAGAGGTTAATGAAGGCAGTATCTAACTCAGTACCGTAAGTTTCCTGTAAGCTGTATAAAACTGTCTAGAGCTAATTTGAGTGAGAAAAATACTGTACATAACCAATACACTGTTATAGTACAGTCGCCCAGAGAAGTGATGGCAGAGTTTCAGATTGGTTTGATCACTGCACTGCCAAACATTCAGTGAAAACTTAGTGAATATAAGATAAAAATTTTGTGCCTTCAACATGCCATATCAAATAAAATATATACCATATCACACTAACAGTTTTGTAAAATGAATAACAGGAGGCATTGATGTATTAGAAGTTAACAGTTAGATACATTTCCCAATTTCAATGACTGTGTAATGTATTACTCCGCGCATGGTGCGTAGTATAACTAACCCCTTGTTCCTGGTGATGCATTTGCTTCCCAGGATTTCAAATACAAATGCTCCAGTTTCGAAGACCAGTTAAGGAAAAGTATTATGACTGCAATACACTACCTTATTTTCAAATGCTATGGTGGTGATATAGCAACACTAAGGATGCCACAACAATGGAATTGTTCGTAGTAATATGAGTAATACTCTACCTGCAGTAGCAGCAAGACCATTCTGCTTTTACTCCTTGTCTTCTCCTCAGTTATAATTAGCTACTTTATTCCCAGTGATGCAGACTTATTTTCAGTTGTAAGGAGGTATGACAGATTTAAAGAGACTTTACTCTTTTCTCTTATATTAGGCAACAAAGAGGACGAAAATGTGAGTTTACGAGTATAAACTCTTGCATTGCAGAAGCATGTACTTACTATCTTTTTGTCTGTAACATCTTTCGTTTTAAACCACTACATCCTGGTTAACTGAAAATGCTGATTTCGAAGTATTGAACTCAGTGAATTTGTTAATGAACCTCTGCATTTGATTACTCTTGCCAATCATTTACTAGGCAATGACACAAGTTGGCATTCTCCAAGGAGCTCCTACTCTCAGCAAATTTTTGATATTCTTTCTTTATATTCCATTCACTGCCGTATATTACTTCTTCCAGAGATTTTCTTAATGGAAAACTGGCCAGATGTAGTGTAATAACTGCATGTCTTTGAATAAAAGTTGTCTCCTTTCATAGGAGTTGATCGAACCATTTAAAATAGTCGTACTGACTTACAATGCTTTCCCGCTTTCTGTCGCCAACCATGGAGAAAACAGAAACGGATATAAATTACTTTAAATTATTCCCAGCTATTGTAAGTGATATTATTTTATAAATAATAATGGCTGATTTTATTTCTTTATTTAATTCCTTTTGTTTTCGGTCTTATGATACTAAATATTATTGCATGTTAGAGTACTTGATATGAACTCCACAAATTATTCCTGACTGTCCCTGAGCGATAGTTCTGAATTTTCTGTTAGTTCCGTTTAAGATTTCCTATTATCGTAATGAAAATGAACGCACAGCTTCCTATAATTTGGAAATACTGTATACTGTTATTTCGACATTTACATATTGTTTTCTGTAACAGTTTTACATAATAAGTTTCACCTTGTAAAGATATAAGCAGAAGCACATGCATCATCGCTGACTGATCACTTCTGGATACTCTGTTGTCACTTCTTAGGGCAACTGTACAGCACCCTACATATGTCATCCATTCAAGAGGATGCATGTTCCCTGTTCCCTGTTAAACCCTTGAGTATCTCTCTCTCTCTCTCTCTCTCTCTCTCTCTCTCTCTCTCTCTCTCTTTCTCCCTACCTCATTATTATTGCTGCCACCAAATGAATTTATTCAGATTAAGAAAGAGGTTAAACATATTATTTCTCACAGGCCAATGGATTCTTAGGAGCACATGGCTTTGCAGGCGCGATTCCAGCTGCCTACACCCAATTGGCTAAGAACTTCTTTACGAGGGTGAAGCTTGGAGGGCTGAGTGAGCGTGTGAAGCTTTACGAGTACGTGCGACCCAACTGGACCTTCCATGCCAAGGGCCTCTGGTACTATGGCCCAAACCAACACCTACCCACTCTCACTATGATTGGATCTCCAAACTTTGGTTAGTTTTTATATACAGTGGAGCCCCTCAGGTAGCATTTTTTGGGGTAGCGAATCCATGGATAGCGACAGGAATGAAACTATCTCATAGCGATTAATGCTGCATGGTTAGCGAAAATCCGCTAGGCATTTAACACGTAGCGAGCTGGATAGTGAGTGCGAGTCTATCGTCATTCACACACACCACAAAGCCAGCAGAAGACAGGGCGTGTGTGCTTGGCATTCCCCAGGCCCTTTCTTCCCCCATACTGTTATTTTAATCAGCCAACACCCCACTGACCGGGCTAATGTATGGCCCGGCCTTCACTATAGGTGAAAGAAATCTCTAACCAACTATCATCATTCAGTTCATTGACCCATGTGGAGTGAAAGTACGGATCTTAAGCTTTTCTTATAACTAATCTCCGACTATCTCTCTCCTACCAAATTTTACAGTTTTAAATTTTTCCTTTACCTTTACTTTTCTCTTGGAGGAATGCCGGTATCTAGGCGATACTGACGGGTGGAAGGTGAACCTCCCCGCAGTTACCCCAAGAAGAAGAAAAAGATTATTTTGTTTATCCACGCGCCGCGCATTCATTCGACTTGTCACAGTCTCGCCATTGTTAAAGTTTTTTGTGACCTTCCATTTATTGTCTGGCTACTGAGTGTTCTAATATCATGGCTTCAACTTCGAGGGCTGGCCCAAGTGGTGATGGTGGCCCAGGAAAAAAACAGGAAGTGCTGGTAATGTAAAAGTGACCGAAAAGGCCAGACAATACATGTGTGGCAAGCCAAAGAAACAATACTGCATGGAGGAAAAGAAAAAGAATTTTTTGAATATGTAGTAATGTTTATCTTATTACAGTACTGAAGAAATATGACGTGATACTGATGGGTAATGGAGGAAATTAGGGGTACAGCTGAAGGAGTCCAGGACTGTATTAATTTTTTTAGGTAAGAAGTTTGCCCCTCGGGTAGCGATTTCATGGATAGTGGCCATTTTGGTGGACTAATAAGGTCGCTGTCCAAGGGGCAGTATTATATACAATATATACCATATATACAGTTTACCATATATACATATATATATATATATATATACAGTAATCTCCCTACTATCCAGATGCCCAATAACCGGACACCCCACTGTCCAGACATCGTTGGCTGGGATGTTTGGAACCCAAAAATGCCAAAAAATTGCAAAAAAAACTGATTTTTTTTTTTTTTTTAATGCTTCAGTTTTTTCCCGTGCGCGCTGACTAGCTGTGTTATCGCGCTGCCCGCTTGCCCTGGCTCTTCCCCAGTTCCTGCTCAGCTACCGGATCATGCATACACTCTAGCCATGGCCGCTCACGTGCTCGCTTTTGTGGTGGTGCCCTACCTCCTGCAGGGCTTGCTGCTCCTCCTCACCCTCTCCATTGTGTGTGTGATGATGGCTCCACCACGTGAGAATAGGAAATGAGTGGTGTTGACTCTGGAGAAGAAGCGGGAGATATTGGAGAAAGTGGATGCGGGGTGACTGACGTCACACATCCTAAGTGAATTCAACCTCCCTCACTCTGCCTGCCTTCATACTGTCAGAGTCTGGGAGGAGGGAGCGGGTTATTCCTCAGGATGGCCACAGCCTTGTTGTAAGTACCCTAACTACTGTACTGCAAAAATCCTTGTTTTGTTCTTCCCATTTCATTAATTTCATGCATAGGCTGTGAGAATGGTGATTTTCATAATGATTTTCATGTCTGTAACCTTTTTTCAGCATGCTGTAAAGTGGTAAAAAATTGCCATAAATCTAAATCATCATTTTCTGGTATCAATTTATTTTTTCTTGCATTGTGACCAATAGTATTTAAGTGCACAAGTTGTGAAAAAGGTGATTTTCAGTGATTTCCATGTCCGATACTTACTTTCAGCATGCTGTAGAATGGTGAACATCTTTGCCATACTCACCTCTTGATCATCATTTTTCTGGTAACAATTTATTTATTTCATGCTTCATATCCCATATTTTAGTGCATAAGATGTGAGAAAGGGTGATTTTCTTAGTGGTTACCATGTCTGATACTTCCACTATCCAGTCAGTTGGTGAACATCTCTGGCATTTTCACCTGTAAACCATCATTTTCTGGTAACAGTTTATTTATTTCATGCTTTGTATCCCATATTTTAGTGCATAAGATGTGAGAAAGGGTGATTTTCTTGGTGATTACCATGTCCGATGCTTACTTCCATTGTGCAGTCAGTTGGTGAACATCTCTGGCATTCTCAAATGTAAATCATCATTTTCTGGTTACAGTTTATTTATTTCATGCTTTGTATCCCATACTTTAGTGCATAAGATGTGAGAAAGGATGATTTTCTTGGTGATTACCATGTCTGATACTTACTTCCGCTATGCTGTCAGTTGGTGAACATCTCTGCCTTGCTCACCTAAAAAACATCATTTTT
>JAGKTI010035437.1:0-11256 GCA_018397915.1 Birgus latro | reverse complement strand
CGAAAAGGGCAGATGTATATCAACGTAATATTTGTAATTTTGTATGAAGTAATTTTGATTATTATGCTTCTAAACCGTCAATTACAATTACGAATACAATTACTTTATGATTTTAAAGCTCATTTACAATTACAATTACAATTACTTGTAAATAAAAGTAATTAATTACAATTATAATTACAATTACCAAAAAAGTATGTAATTAATTACTTTTCAATTAAATTACAATTACAATTACTCTAAGCCTCGTAATGATGCTCCAACACGGTTTCCTATATTAAGTACGCTTACTCCAGTAACTTTCACTCCAAAATCGAGGAAATTATGACAAAAGTGAATAATCTGAATGATACACGTTAGAGGATTTCTCGCACGATTTAGCTCTGAACGAACCATAAATCCTCTGCTTGTCTGTATTCAGTACTTACAAACAGTATTCTGCCAATACAAACAAAAAACTACAAATCGCAGATGTATATGAAACACCAAACAGCGACAAATAACGCATTTCCAATCTATTTCATTAGAAAACGTAAACATGAACCGGGCACGTATGTTCCGATCATAAGTCTTTTTTACTTTCACTCCGGGAAATCTCTGCGGGACCGCTTACATCGCAGAAGCATGCCATGTCGCTCCTGGTGCCCGCAGACTTTTTGAATGGTCGATGTTACATCTTTGACGCAGCTCTCCACACCTTGAGGGTGACACGGGTAGCGTTGGTCCAAGATTGTGGGTTGGCTGTCGTCCATTGAGACGTTCTTGAAAAGTGGAGGATTGTGACAGACGATTTGTCTGGTTGCACCAGCTCTGTTTAGTTCTTAGCCTCGAAATCTATCTTCAAAGCAGATATGTCAAACGCACTGACATCGTCACTGTCGTTCTCCCGCGCTCGCTGAATGAGCGCAACAGCCATGCAACGTGCGTGTGGATCTTCATCAGCAACAGCCGACAGCAGGATATTTTCAGGGTGACAGAAGTAACTGTTATTGCTGAGTATTGGGCAAATGATGCCCTGATCTTCTGGTGGCAGTTCTCACAATAGTTCCACCATATAGAAGAAATTCGTAGCGCCATCCTGACACGAGCTGTTCGCTCTCACTTTCAACCAAGGTGTCGAGTAAAAGTTAAGAATGAATGAAACAAGTCGTTTAAATACTGATGATGGCTCTTCTGACAATATGTAGGGCCGCAGTGTACGGTTGGCTTTTGTTAGCCATCTGGCATGGTTCAGTGGCCCTGGTTGCGCAGATGGTTTCAAAACTACGCCTTCGGCTACTCCGACTTGCACTGCCACACATGCGCGGTGCAAGTATCGCTAATTTTTGCTGAGATCCTTCTCAGCTTCATCTGGTAGAGTGCAAGTTTTTCCACACACCCGTTCATAGTCTACAATTGTCAGATCCTTTGGATCGAACTCAAGGGATCTACTCACTTCCCCTCTGGAGCCAGTTGGACCCGTCGTTGCATCGTCAGTGACTTAAATACTGTCTGAAAACTACTTCGATGAGATGTAACAAACACACAAGCCATTGCAATGGGCTCTCCATGTGGGTTTCCAGCACACGAATCACCCCATTCCTCTTGCCAGTGTTTACGTTCGTGCCATCGCAAACAATAGCTTGCAGTGATTCTGCTGAATTGGTCTCATGGACAATAGACATGATCTCCTTGACGATATCCACTTATTTTCCACTTTCATGGGAGAAATGATATATGTAAGCAGCATCAGGGAAGTCAATTACTGAGTAATGGTCTTCCTTGATGATGACCCTCGCACCATGATGGGTTTTACTCAGAGTCTTGTCAATTTTACCCTCGAAACCCAGACAAACTACCTTTGTCATGGCGCTCTGATGCTTCTGAACGGCAATATCCCTCCAGTATCTTCTTTGACGCCGAAGTTTGTTAGGCTCAAGTTTGTTTTCCTTTAGCAAGAATACCCATGTCCTTTAGTGCAGCATTCACTATGGAGCTTATATCTCTTTTGCTCATCTGCCATCCGTCTGATACACGACATAGTTCAGGATATGCTAATCTAGTCTGACCCTGCTTGCCTCTCTCTACTTCTTCAGTACTATCATCGCCATATTAATCATCTGATACATCACAACTAGTATCATCAATATCATCCCTACATGCTGTTCCTGCATCTTCTTCATCATGCATGGCTTCCTGAACTGACTTTTCATGAAGCTTTCTTTTCATTTGTCTGTTTGCGGCGAGTTCATTTTTTGCTGTCTTTTGCTTGTTTACTTTGCCGATGTACATTTTCCTACAGCTGTTTTGGTCCACCCAAAAGGGCCACTCTTCAGGAGGTATCTTGAAAGCCCTGGCATAATGACACTCAGATCTCTCTCTCTAGCTTCAGCATTTTCGTAGCATTTACAGCAGCAGATGTCAAATAGTACAGCAAAGTTGGCCAACTTTTCTAAGTAGGTGCTTGCAGTCCTCTTGTTTATAAAGTATTTTCTTACCTCCTGAGCTGTTGTTATCAAGCGTTTCACACGGATGACAATGCTCTTGTAGTCAGTTATAGGAATCGATGCCTTCTCATGCATTTCTACTACTTGGTCTGCAATAGTTTCAGCGTGGGCTTGCGTGCTTGGTAATGGATGTCATTTTGTGTTCCAAATATTCTCTAATGACATCTTTGCATGTAGGTAGCAAATGCACTGGAAGACTACGAGGTAAACAAATACGAAATCTCTGACCTTTTCCATCATGCTGCAGGTAGCCATCATTCCAACACAGGGTATAAATGAATGCAAAAAGTTAAAACTAACAACTGACAAGCACATGATGTTTGTGTAGCCGGTAACAAAGCCGTCAAATCCAGTATCGTCACTGTCAAAGCTGCCAAAGTTCGTATTATCGCTAAATTGTTACTGCCCTCATTCGGTGCAAGCAGATAATAAAGTTGCTGGAGGAGTGTTGGCCGATTTTCAAAAAAAGTTATGTTATGTGAATATGGTGTTTCGGGCATCAAAATATCCATGTTTCTTTGAATTTACATTTTTCGACCCACCCTACGCCTTCCCAGTATGTAACACACCTTTCCCAGCATCTTACACCCTTCCCAGCATCTTACACACCCTTCCCAGTATCTTACACACCCTTCCCAGCATCTTACACCCTTCCCAGCATCTTACACAGTAACGAAATAGGCAAAATAAATCGCTGAGGTCCTAAAACGCCTCCTATTCCATCATGATTATGTCGCACTTCTTATCGATGTATCGTGCACGTTGAACTTGGTTGTCCTCTTGTGTATGTGATTTCTTATCATAATTCTCTTCTGTGTGGCAGGTTCTTATGATAACCTCCTACGACTAGCACAGTTCTTGCCAAGTTTTAAGCTTATCAACTTTCAATCAACGTATCAGAAAAAGGTGAGCGACTTTTGTGGAGTGATTAGGCACCTCTGGCATTTCCTTTGCACTGCAAGGCTGAGAGAGGAACGGCTTACTTCGAAGTGTTATTAACCACTTTTTTACCCAAATCTCAATTATATTTTCATTCTAAGCCTATTAATCAATGTTTTGGAATGGGATAATGGGCATGAAGGTATGCAGTGGGTGATATAGTGGAGGGACGTGTGTAAAACAGGGAGGGAGGTGAGACGAGGTGTCAGGGTGGTGGTGATGGTGATGGTGGTGGTGGTGGTGATGTATCCATGGCAACCAGCGGAGATGGTGTGGTGGGAGGGAGGAAAGTTATGAATGAAAGGAAGGAGGGATGGACAAAGGAAAGCTTAAAATGAAAGGAAGAAGAGTGATGAGGAATTATAAGAACGAAAGAAGGGAGAAAAATAGAAACAGAGGAATGCTATGAGTGGAGAGAAGAAAAATGAGAGAATGGAGGGGTTGTGATGGTGGTGATGGTTGTGATTGTGATGACGGTGATAGGTGTAATGATGATGATGATAATGATGATGAAGATGATGATAATGTATCCGATCAAGAAGGGGCCGTACCAAGGTATACTTCAGGAGTGTCCAGGTGCATTTCAGGAGTGGCCAGGTACATTTCAGGGGTGGCCAGGTATATTTCAGGGATGGTCAGGTATATTTCAGGTCAGGAATATTTCAGTGGTGGCCAGATATATTTCAGGGGTGTCCAGGTACATTTCAGGGGTGGCCAGGTATATTTCAGGGATGACCATGTATAGTTCAGGTCAGGAATATTTCAGGGATGGCCAGGTATAGTTCAGATTAGGAATATTTCAGAGATGGCCAGGTATATTTCAGAGGTGGCCAGGCATATTTCAGGGACGGCCAGTTACATTTCACGGGTGGCCAGGTATATTTCATGGGTGGCCATGAGTATTTCAGGGATGGTTATGTGTATTTCAGGGGTGGTCATGTGCATTTCGGGAGTGGCCATGTGTATTTTATGGGTGGTCATGTGTATTTCAGGGGTGGCCAGGTGTATTTCAAGCTATCTTAGGGTACTTTCACACCGGATTACGCAGTAACTTCTCCTCAGCGATATGTTTTTGATTATCACCCTAGATATTCCCTTATATGATGGTAAGTTTCTATAGTTAATGACAAGGTCTGCGTCAGTAAGGCTCAAGAGGATATTGAGGAACAATGTGCAAAATAAATCTCTAGGGAAGAGAAGCCACGAAATCTCAGACAGTTAAATTAGGACTCTTAGAAAATGAAATGTATGTAAGATCCTTGCTGTGAAGGTGGTGGAGGAGCCATTGGGGTAGGTGTTCACGCAGCGGTGGTCAGGACAGAAATGACTGTTTTGATTTATCTATTGACTCTGGCCACGATTCTTTGGTGTAGACGTTTGTATATATGGTTATTTTGATCATTAAACCGATTAATTGTACTTATTAAAGCTTTTGAAGTTTATTTGAGGCGAAAAACAGTAAAGGCCAGTGTTGCCAGATCGATGACTTGTACAATATCAAACATAGTTCTAACGATGCCTTCAAAACGCGAAAGGAGCGAATCGTACCTCGTGTTATGAGTGTGTGTGTGTTTTTTTTTAAATCCGGATATACTTCGTTAGTATACTTCCTTTCAGATATTTTCCTCTACCACACAATATCATATGTCATTACTTTACAGTGAACCAGGATGTGGCACCTTTGATGGCAGAGAAGTATAGCGAATGAGTCAATTATGAATCAACTGCCTCGGTACCAAAAGAGGAAACTTACCTAGGTTAAATTAATAGCGGCCCATCAGGTACAGTTTTTATACCATGATGTTGCAGTCCATAAAACATCACACGAAAACCATCTTCAGTGTAGGAAATCACAGTCTATGATAAAATACAAACTAGATGCTGCTAATCCGAGCCGAACTCAGCAGTGCTTGAGTCGTACTACAGACTCCAGGTAGAGTTGCTGGTAAGACGCCTCACTTTGGATACTGAGAAGGGTGGCATTAATTTGGCAGAAAGATTTGTTTACGACAAACATTTTGGCCTCATACCAGCCTTAATTCTTCCCATTCATGTGACTGAACCTACCAGAAAAAATGTTCCCAGTAATGAAATAGCATATTATAGCAACAATGGAGTATTGGAAAAAATTTCGCCATGCCAAATGGCTGCCAAAAATCTTGGGAATATCCTCCGCCCCCCCTTGGCTGGGGTGTGGGGGAGGGGGTGACGTGACGTCATTGCTGTAAAGATGCCTTATGTCGATGGAACCTTCTCTTGTCCTGAAAAAATATCATGCACAGCACTTCCCATGGCCAGAATATACGATTTACCATATTGCTTATTGCTTTTCCTGATGTATAAAAGGAAAACTACGAACGCATAAGCTTCGTATATAACCACTTTATTATCCCTTTCGTGAGAACATAATTACCTGTAAGGTGTGGAGTTACCAATTTATGATTATAATGGCTAGAGCAACAACTTAATATTTATCTTATCAACAGTTTTCAGCTAATTATTACCCCGTTCTTGCAATAATTGCGTAAAACTATCGTAATTTTTACGACTTTTTGTGATTAGCGACTTTCAAGCGTCTTCTTAGAACACATTAAGCTATTTTTGTGTCGTGCTTTGGCAACTTTTAAGTTTCTGCTGAATTGTGAGAGTGTGAGGCTGGAGGAGGAAGGACTGTCATCGGAGTGTTATTACCCTATTTCTGACCCAAATCTCAGGTATGTTGCCATTCTCAGGAAATTAATCAAGCGTTTGTAATGGCATAAAGGTGGTGAAGGTATGCAGTGAGTGATATAGTGGAGGGAAGTGTGTAAAACAAGGAGTGAGGTGAGATGAGGCGCCATGAAGGTAGTGGTGGTGGAGGCGGCGTGTCCATGGCAACCAGCGGAGATGTTATGGAGTGAGGGATGAAAATTAAGAATGAAGCGATGGAGAGAGAGTTGAAAGTAAGTTGCCGATGGAGGGATGGAGGAAAGTTAAGAATGGCGACATGGAGGAAAGATGCGAATGGAGGAATGAAGGAAAGTAAAGAATGGGCGAAGGATGGAAAATTATGCATGGAGAGAAGGAAAGCTGAAAATGCGTCTCCCAGCAACCAGGATGACAGATGGAGATGTGATGGATGGAAGAGGAAGATGGAGGAATTAAAAAAAAAAAAAGGCGGGAGAAAGGGAAGGAGGGATGCAAGGGGGAATGAAGGAAATATGAAAACTGAGGGACAGGAGTGTGAGCGGGTGGGTGTGGCGATGGCCAGTGGAGATGATATTGTCTCATCCTCCATCCTGATACAGAAACTTACTCTCTTTAGCATAGGTTAGTACTTGAATATGGTGCTAGTCACGAAGAAGTGCTGGGGAGAGTATGCAGGGCCATGGTATTGCCTAACTGTGCCACTGAGCTACGGGAAATATAACTTGCCGAAGGACGAAAAACTCCACCAAGTTTACCCCTCCTATTCGATGTTCCATTTTAAATTTTATTCCTGCTTGTCCCGGATAGGAGATATATTAGAGATAAGGGATTACTGAAGAGTAGATCTGCTCCCTCCTATTTGAATGTCGTTCCCATGCCAAATAAAACATCTGAGAGTTACAATAATATAGTGACAAGTACGGCACTGGGGAGAAGGGTGAAGGTGAATCCGCTATGGGACTTGACAGATGGCCAATCATAATTTTGTTGATCTGCGGTCTTAAGCAGCGATTCAGTGAAAGATCTCTCTCATCAAACACGTTAATGGAGGCCTTATATGTCTCCTGTCTTCAAGAAAATCAACCTCAAGCTCAATTTAATGGCTTGGATATAACGAGAGTAAAATGAATAGAAGCTGGACACCGTTGGAGAAGAGGGATAGCGCCAATGTAGGTCATTCTTGCACCTTTCCCCCACTTCACCCATCTTTATCTCTCCACCTTGCCCATCTTTCTCTATTTCTTCACCTCGCCCATCTTTCTCTACTTCTCCACCTCGCCCATCTGCATTTCTCCACCGCACTTATCTTTCTCTATTTCCCCACCTCGCCCATCTTCATTTCCCCACCTCACCCATCTTTGTATATCCCTCCACCTCTCCCATCTCTCTTTATTTCTCCATCTCATCTATCATCTAGTCTAGTATTACCTCATGTTTGGAATGAGTAGCATATAGATGGGGATTAAGCAACTCAATACAAATATGTAGGGAGAGAGAGAAAGTGTATCCTACAATTTGGCCTAAAATCCCATCTCTCCATCTTAAATGCTGAGTTCCAACAGAGGATTAACACTAGAACATGATGCTATACTATATTTTGTTTACGTCACGCCCATGGCACCGGCGCACGTTTCTCGAATTCTAATTTGGGTCGTATCCTTCTTGACAGAGCGATATTAGCTATAAAGATGGGCAGCTGGGTTATGTTGATGATAATGATGATGGTGGTGTATTTTGTCGATGGTTTTCCTGTAGTGATGTCTGTATTGCCGATGGTTTTCCAAAACTTCCCATATGATGTACGGTGTTCATGATATATTCTCAGTATTCCACTTCTGACCGTCTCTTCTGTGAACGTTGGCAGTCGTGGAACCCGCAGGTTCACAACAAACTTCATAATGTTAAACCTACAATTCTTCCCTAGCACACATCAACCCACCCCAGTAGTCAATGGGAGCCTATCTCTGCCCGTCTTCTCTTGGGCCATACCCGCCTCACCCATGATAGCCCTCAGCCTTTCTCTTCACACTGTTACTGCCCAGTGACTGTCCGTCACCTTTCTGCTGATAGCTAGTCTGCACTCCAGCACCGTCTCTCAGCTTTCCCCTTCCATTCCTCTCGCTACATCGACCCTACGGCTTATTATTTCCTAGACGATTCACTCGCTGTTTCTGTTTTCACTATTATCAGTTCTTAATGCTCTTCACATCATACATTCAATTTAATAATTTTCCCCGCCCCCTTCTACATTAATGCCATACAGCCATATTATGGCTTGGTGCAAGTTTTTCATTATTCCTTCCTTCAGTATTTCGAATCATGGACTTTGACTAGTCTGTTTTCACCGGACAGAAATGGGCCATTCCCATAATTTGAGTACTGTATATTTGAATACTAAGTCGTGCGTGTGTGTGTGTGTGTGTGTGTGTGTGTGTGTGTGTGTGTGTGTGCGCGCGCGCGCGTGTGTGAAAGAGAGAGAGAGAGAGAGAGAGCTAAGCATCTCAGCATCTGCCCTCACCTTTATCTTTTAGCCAGATGCCTTAATCCAGGTGGGGATGGCCAGGAACTAAAGACATATTCCGTCACCTTTATACATATTTTTTCCAGAATTCGACTTGCTCTCATCCTCTTACTATCAGATTTTTTTCTTACTCAGTAATGAGTAAAAGCCAAAGATAATTTGTATAATTCACTGTTGTTGGTGAGTAACCCCAGTCTGTCTAACTGAACAGATTCATCAGTCACAGGCAGACAACTGCTCTGCAGGGCCATGCCATGCAGAAAACCAATTTTCCCACGGCGAGGTGTAGCAAAGATAGAGGGGTTTGGTTTCCAGATGGACTGTACTTGCGTCTGTCCACCCAGTTAACAGGGGCTTCACAGTAGGCTTCACATCAGTCTGTTATTGGTTATATGGTTATCACCCAGCATTGTAAATAATTTCCTTAGTTACAGGAAATCATCTGTCTTGTCACGCAATGCAGAACCACCTGAAAAAATAGTATTAGGAAAGATGGGCGAAACAAGAAGAGATATCAGACATGGTAAGGGAAGAGGTAGGCAGCACTACCTCAAGTGGGTGGATGATGTTTACTACGACCTACTTCTTGAAATACTACTTCTTGAAATACTATCATCATGCTTTTGTATGAGTTTTTACAGTGTTATCTACATTATATTTGAATCATACAATCACTTGTTGTCCCAACAGGAACATCGGATGCCGGGACTAGGCCACTCAGTCCAGACGTTCAAGGCAAAAGTGAATAGTTGCTTGCAGCTTAGCAGCATTATGTGAACAATAAATTCCACCCATCCACCACTTATGAGTCACATCTTGCTGAGGTGCTGAAACTCACTCGACCACAGGCATCTAAAAACTGCTAAAGGGCAACAAGGTTAATGCACTACATAGTTCACAGTACAAGGCTCACTCTTGATATCCCTGCATGCATCAGAAAACTATTCGGTATAGAGGAACGTATTCAGGAGCATCAGGGGTACCACAAATATTAATAAGCAAATTCCACACAACATTAAAATGGAAAGGTAACAGGATATACCAGTAATACAAAGTTGAATCACCTGACTTTATTTATTCATCATAGTAATAGGGCAGTGAATATATAAACCAAAATGCTACTTTCATCAGTAGACAGATAGCAGACATGCATAACTTTGAAGCATCAGCAACCTTGACCTGAACGGCACCAGGGCTCGATTTCTCATTAGATTAGGATTCCGTAACAACATATTTAAATTATTTCACCTCGGCATTCTCTTTTATGTAATTTATATCATTTTACCACCGACAGACTTGGTATAAATAATATAGGTAAGTATTTAACAGGTCATATGAAGAAATACAACAGTAGGGAAAAAGCGTTAGAGAGTCAATGTAGGCGACGAAAATATGAGCTGGATTTCTGTAGTATTCCCAGTACACAACCTTTAAACATTTAAACGAGAATATGCTAAGAAGTTATATTCTTTGGTGATGTTATTGCAAGCCAGTGGTATTGACAACGATACGGTATAACAACTGCTTTCGTGCACAGCATAGCGATTTTGAAGTGCTGACGAAATAACCCTTAGCACATTTACTACGATGACATTCTTCACTATTGTATTTCTGTTACTTTCGAATAATTTATTCCTCATAGCAGAGTTATTTGGGTGGTGGCGGGGTTAATGAAGGCGGTACGAACTTCTCCAGGACCAAAACCTTTTCTCATTTTTTTTCCTTAATATAGTCTTGTTACTACCAGAGATTTTACTCAGTTTTGGCTTGGTTGTGCTGGTGTAATGGTTACTGAGTGCTGTATCTAATCCCTCCAGTTTAGAACGTCTCCTCTATTAATTTTGCATTCATTCTTGCAACCACCAGACATTTGACTTAGATTACGAATTTTCGTAGTGGTGAAAGGAATAATGAAGACTCCATTTGAAAACATCTCTAAGGTGAATAGAAATCGTATGGAGATAACAAGCATAAAATTGATGCTACCAGACAATTTTATTCAACATAGGAAGGGATTAATAAGGATTGTATCCAAGTCCTCCATTACAGATATTTCTCATAAACTGGATACAATCACCCGGAGATAAGTAAGAATAAGTAGTCTTAATGGAGAAGGTAATGAAGGCTGTAATTATTCATCCCGTTCTAAAAATTTCTTCTAAACAGTGTAAAGTTGCCTGGAGTTAAAAATAAATACAGTGCGAGCGATTGCCTACCGCGTGACCTGCTCGCTCTATGAAACCAGCAGAGGAAGAGGAAAGAAAAGATATGGATGTGGTGAGCAAAAAATTTCTAGAAGGATTGCAGTTTGGTAGTCGGTAGGGCTGGTGCAGGGAAGCATGCCCTGTGGTAAGGGTGTTGTAGGATAAGTGGCTTAAGTTTAGTGAAGAACGAAATCAAGAACGAAGAATAATGCGAGGGGGACATAGAAATGGGTGGGATGAACTGGAGGTGTGGTGGAAGATGGGGAGGGACGATGGGACAATAAAAGTGAATGTGGCTGCTGTAGAAATATACATGCAGAGACGCAAATACAAAAACGTCGTTGTAGTGAAGGGGATGGGTAATAACGCCCTCGATATCAGGTACGTGGTTAGATTAGGTTAAGTTAGATTATAAAAA
>JAGKTI010035436.1:0-11256 GCA_018397915.1 Birgus latro | reverse complement strand
ACATGAGCACATTAACATTAACAACCTACCCTGAAAGTTCCTCTGTGGAGTTCAGTTAAGCTGACAGATTAACTAATACTGTCAAGTCCTAATCATTTTTCTTTATTTATTATACATGAGCACATTAACATGTCTCTCAAGCAGCCAAAACAAAGTGAAATACAAAAATATGCAGGGCATATTGAATTATTCATGTATATGCACAGGCAGTGAAAAACAGACATAAATATAGCAGAGAAACGACTCAACTGAAAAGCCTTTCAGCCTAGATTAAAGCAATAAATCTCTTGCATTTTTTTTCCTTTCATCTCGCCTTTCACGAGCGTCACCCGGCAACACGTTCAGAGAAACTATAAACCCACAGAAATGAAAGAAACACGAATTCCTAAAACTTTACGCCTTCTTATGTCACAAAATTGTTAAGACTTTACCATTCAGAAAAAAGTCTATGGGCCAATAATCATTTTTTTTCCTGGGTGCTAACGACACCGATCCTATTGCATTATTTTCCAAAATCCAGAAGAGAGGGAGATAAGAAAAGGAAAAGAAAAAAAATACAGATAAATTTGGTAATAGGAAACCACTAATATAACACAAAGTTAATACGGTGCTAGGGACAGGAAGTGAAATGTGGGCGTCATGAGTTTAACTGAATGACACTGACAAGCACAAGGTTGCATCAAAACACTATGTGCCAGAAAATACCATCACCAACAGATATGCATTTTGGCAAAAGAAGCCTGAGTCATCTAGTAAATATCAACTGTGCAAACGACTCCCTGCAGTTAAATATAGAACTGAAGGCTCTTGAACCATTAGTTTATATATATAAATCATGAGGATTTATGCTTTGAAACAACAGAAAGAACACCCAAAAGCAAAGGAAGTATATTAAAAACGTTAAAATATAAAAAAAAGGAAATGGGCACAGGAGAGACTGACACAAACTTGGATGCTGGGAGGAAGAATGACTAAGCGATCAAGGCAGCTGAATTAAAAATATTTAAAATAAAATTCGAAGATAAAAATGCCGGTTAAGGTAAAATGTTGGAGTGGATCACAGCATGGTGAAAGGCGAGAAAATGTACGAAAGAGAATATACGTACGTGAATCGGAGAGTGGAAAAAAGAAATACAACAAAAGCAAGTTACTGCAAATCACTAGTCCTCTGAACTGTAAATTTCGTTTCCTCTCACTCCGACTCACATTCAATCATCTCCTTTCCTTGTAACGATATAACATCTTTACCCCCGTCCCTCTGGTGGTAGGTGGAGGCACCCATCATCCACTCACTTGATGTAGTGCTGCTTATTTCTTCCTTCATATCTGTCATTCTTGTTCTGTCTGTCCTCCCTTCTTCCCATTTCTCCCATTCTTCCTGCCACTGCTTATTACTCTTCTTTCCACTTCAGGTGCCTCTACACTGAGTGACGAGCCAAATGATTCCTTGTAGCTCCGGTAACCAGTTACAATGCTGGGTGGTAACCATATAGCCCAGTAAAGGGTGACGTGGAGCCTACTATGGTGCCCCTGTTAACTGGATGGAGATAAGATGCGAATGCAACGTCCACCCAGGAACCAAACCTTCACTCTAATGCCAATGCCTCGCTGTGGCCTCGCCACACGCACACGATGGATCTGAATGGGCAGTTGCTTGCCTGTGGTTGATGGATCTGCTCAATCACCGACTGGGGTAGCATAATAACAACCCCCCCCCTCTCTCTCTCTCTCTCCCTCCTACATGACCACAGAGCTTCATTATACCATAATTATTAGTGACCACCATCACCTGCTCCAACAGTTCCTGCTGCTGTGTCATAATAAACAGCAGTAGAGAGAAATCAGGACAATAAAATGTTTCATAAACAGGCATCGACGTGCCTGTGACGACTCAGCGAGCTGCCTGGAACCACTGTCTGATTCACTTCTTCATTTCTGCAACATTCGTGGCCTATCAGCTAACTTTCTCTCTGTTGAACACCACCTCTCCTCCTCTAAACCTCACTTTCTCTTCCTAACAGAGACTCAGCTGTCTGAGGCAACTGACAGCAAACCCTTCTCTGTTTCCTCCTACTTTCTTTATACTCATTTCAAAGCCAAAGGTGGCTGCTGTGTACATGTACGCAACGATCTATCTTACTCTCGTGTTCCTGAACTTGATTCTTCTGAATTCTCTACTCTCTGGCTTCGGCTTTCCTATCATTCTCTGTCTAAATATATCTGCGCTCTTTACTTATCTCCTAATTCTACTGACTATGAAAAATTCTTCAACTACCTTCTACGATGGAACAAATTCTATCCATTTCTCCTTTCTCTGAAATCTCCAGTCTAGGAGATTTCAATGTTCACCACCACCTGTGGCTCTCCTCTCCTTTCACTGTTCACCCTGGTGAACAAGCCTACATCTTTTCTATCCTTAATGACCTAAAGCAACTTGTACAGCACTCTACCCACATCCCTGATCGCCTTGGAGAGAGCTCCAACATACTTGACCTCTTCCTCCGTTCACAACCTTCTTACCTTGACCTGTCCTATTGCTCCGGTGCGGCCTGTGGACCCCCCAAAGAGTGGTCGACTGTGGCACTGTGGAGCTGCAGACTGGGAGGCCCTCGGGCAGTATTTCTTTGATTTTCCAGGAATGATTACTGCTTCCATGGCGGGGAGCCATCTGAATGTGCTTTGCACATTACGGAGGTTATTCTCTCAGGCATGGAAGCATTCATTCCCTTCTCATACCCTCTGACTAGTGCAAGAAAGCCTTGGTTTAATCATGCTTGTTCTTATGCTGTCCGCAACAAGGAGATGGCCTATAAAAGGTACCGGAGCCAACCCACCCTTGAATCATATCTTGTTTATGTTTCTGCCCGGAATCGTGCTAAGTCTGTTTTTCGCTCTGCTAAAAATAATTTCATCCGTGCTAAAGGCTCTCAACTCTCCAACTCGAATTCTCTTGAACTCGAATTCTTCCCGCTCCATCTGACACCTTGCCAAAAACCTTTCTAACAACTTTACCTCATCATCCTTCCCTCCTCTTTTCTACTCTGATGGTTCTGTAGCTATTTCTTCTACTGATAAAGCAGATTTCTTCGCTCAGATTTTCCGGTGCTGTTCCTCCATCACTTCCCCCCTCCGACTTCCTCATGGCTGACACTGAAATTTCTTCAGTTGATGTATTTTCTGCCATCACTGGCCTCAATACTAACAAGGCATATGGGCCTGATGGAGTCCTTCCTGTTGTCCTCAAGAACTGTGCTTCTGTGCTTACACCCTGTCTAGGTAAACTCTTTCGCCTTTGTCTATCGACTTGTACTTTTCCTTCTTGCTGGAAGTTTGCTCTCATTCAGCCAGTCCCGAAGAAGGGTGACCATTCCCAACCCTCTAACTATCGTCCAACTGCTTAAACATCCTGTGTCTCAAAAGTTTTCGAGTCAATTCTTAACAGAAAAATTTTAAAGTATCTTTCCTAACACAATCTTCTTTCTGATCATCAGTACGGGTTCCGTCATGGACACTCCACTGACGATCTCTCATCTACCTTTCAGACTCCTGGTCATCCTCCTTTCGGGACTTTGGCGAAAGCTTTTCCACTGCACTTGACATCTCAAAGGCTTTCGATCGAGTCTGGCATAAATCTTTAATTTCCAAACTGCCCTCTTGCAGTTTCTATCCTTCTATCTGTGCCTTCATCTCTAGCTCCCTTTCTGGTCGTTCTATAGCCACTATTGTAGACGGCCATCGTTCTTCTCGTAGATCTATCAACAGTGGTGTTCCTCAGGGCTCTGTCCTATCACCAACTCTCCTCTTTTTATTCATCAATGATCTAAGCTGCACATCTAACCCTACCCACTCGTACGCTGATGATTCCACCCATCACCTTTCCATTCGGTTTTTGCAACGTCCATCTCAGCAGTTACTTCAACAAACAAGGGATGAGGCTATGGCACACCTAATGTCTAATTTGGCTCGTATGTCTGACTGGGGTAAAAAATAATCTTGTTGTTTTTAATGCATCAAAAACTCAGTTTTTACACCTATCAACCAGACACAATCTTCCACAGGAGTACCCACTAATGTTTAATAATATCCAGCTCAATCCTGCATCATCCTTGAACATGCTTGGGGTTTCATACACTCGGGACTTATCTTGGAAAGATCATATTGCATCTTTTGTAAAATCTGCTTCTAGGAGACTGAGTGTGCTAAGCCGACTCCGTGCCATCTTTACCAATGCACAGTTGTTGACTTTATACACGGGTTTTATTCACCCCTGTGTAAAGTACATCTCTCATGTGTGGGAGGGGTCCTCACATTTAGCTCTTCTCAAGAGGGTCTAGTCAAAGGCTTTTTGTCTCATTAACTCTCTTCCTCACACTGGCTCCCTTCAACCTCCGTCTCTTCGCCGCACTGTTGCAGCTTCATCTCTTTTCCATAGCTACTTCAATGGTCACTGCTCCTTCAAATTGTCTGCTTGCATCCCTCCACCTCTATGACTGGTGCGTAGCACCCTTCTAGCAACAAACTCTCATTCCTTTTCTGCCCAACTCTCTAATGCAGGAGTTAACCGTTATTCCCAGTCCTTCATTTATGCTACAGGTCAACTCCTGAACTGTCTCCCTCTGTCTGTATTTCCTACTTCCTATGATCTTCAGTCTTTCACAGTGTGTCCAGGCATCTCGAAACGAATGGATCTTGAATTTGGCTCTCTTTTGTATTTTTTTTTCCTTGGAAGGAATGGCTTAAGGGCTCCTGGCCTTTGGTTCCTTCTTTCTTGCATTGAAAAAAAAATGTGCTGGGGTGTAAAATTTGGACGGCATGGAGGGGAAATGGGAGAGAGAGACCAGACAAGGATGGGAGAAGGAATGGACAGAGCTGGCAGTTTGGTCTTGAATTTAATATGATAAAAGGATGAGAATAAAGCTGAGAAAAAGTGCAAAGTTAATAAGGAGAGTGTAAACTTGGCTCATTAATGATATACTTCAGGTGTTGATGCAAGTGTATATATTATGGGTTTTCAACGGCATAGTTTATGGTTATCATGTGCACACATTACTTAATCCTTGTACTAGAACAGTCCTTCTGGAAGGACTGTGAGCGCGGCTGCAGCAGGACGGAGGGAAATTTCGTATTTTGTGCACTCAGTTATTCCCACCTAACTCTTGATTATGCTTGATGAGTAGGTCACTTGGACCACCACCCCCCAGCTTGCCTAACGGTGTTGCATCACTCAGTCATCCACTGTCCACCATAGAGTAAGGATGTTGCCCTGTTCCTGCCAACTACCCTCTTCCCCACCCCACCCAACCAGACAGGATGCACAACCACCCACCTAAGTGTCACCACCCTACCAGCCAGTGACACTTCTGTACGCAATTCCATAGGTGAGGAGGTGAAATGGAAGAGAAAGAGAAAAAAAAGACTAAAGTTGAAGCACATGTGATTAGGCATGTTGAGTGCAAGGTGAGCCCTTGCATGGGAGAAGAGTTCTATGTCAACTATCCCTTTGAATGCTTCCACGTGCCAGAAAAGATTCCAAGTATGTGTAAATACGCTGGTCTATAAAGAATGAAAATATAAAATTAGTGAAATAGCGAATGAGGAGACAAAGGCAAGTGACAAGGCAAGTGACAAAGCAGTGCTGCACTCAAGTGAGAGTGGAGCTCTGCACATATGTGCGTGAATACCCTGTTTTAATATGTTTGGGGAAAGAAAAACAGTGTAACAGTGAAAACGGAGACAATGATGAATGATATTCAGCAGTGCACTACACACAAGTGAAGGTGAAAGTGACACTCGCTATGAAGTTATTGTGGATTATTATAGTTTTATATCACCAAAGATTAGTACAGTACTTATAGACTGAATAATACCTTGTAAGGGCATAACTAATAATAAGTGACAAAAAAATACGAAAATAAGTTAATATTTTTGGTGGAGTCTTTAGCTACATTTTATCCTTCACATGGCAACTCTGCGTAATGTTATTTACTACCTTTTAAGTGACTTTGTATTAATACGCGATAATAAAAAATTATATATTTAGTGAGAAAATGCAAAAATTTTAAGGAAAACATTGTGTTCATAACTCAATTACTATTACACTAACACGGCATGTTTAGCACTAAGTGCAGCACTTGTGATTTTGCTCTAGTAGGTTACATCCATATCAAAATATAGAACAACAAGTGTTCATATAACCGAAAATATTAAATAAATTGCTTTTTAGTGTTATAAAGCACGGAAGTCACCTCCCAGACTTCATCCAGCATACGGTGTAGTGGCCACTAACTATACGGTCTATGCCTGCCTAGGCGTCCCCCATACTCCAACTGCACAAAACAATTTCTCCTCAGCTTGTTCTTCCTCTGGCCCTGGACCACCTACGGACATCCAGTTTCTTTCAATTGTATGTGGAAAGACTGACTTTAATGAGACTAAAATTTGAAAGTTTTTTTTTTTAACTATTAGTGGGTCAAAACAGGTTGTGAAAGCACTTTATTTTTCCTGTATCAGGAGTACCATCCACGTGGATTAAACCACTGCAGCTCTGAGTCGTAAGATATCTTAAGCATCTAATGTCTCAGAATTCCTTAGTCTCAACAGTGCTCACATACCAAGTCATGATCTGCCTCACCACAAATTTGGGGGATGGGGAAAATAGGGAGAGGAAATAGTTCAGGGGAATGAGAAGCGATGGAGAAGACAGAAATGAAAGGAAGATATGGCAAGCAGGGGAGAAGAGTGGGACAAGGAGAGAAGTACAGAACAGAGGGAATGAAGGTAAAACTGAGTGTAATGAAACACAATGATGGGAACAACATGGGAATGTGAGGAAAATCCAAAGGGAAGATACAGGTATTGGTTAGCAGTCGCCTAGGAATGGAAGGGGAAGTGAGGTGTGCATGTCTACAAAGAGATGACAGCAAAGGTGAACTCAACACAAAATCCACTCCACGAAATATTCTATCTAATTCTATAATCCCAAGTTCGCAATTGTCTGTCTGTATAATGAAAACTCTACATGGAGCATCATGCAAAAGCGGTATGAGATATCACGAAACTCCTAAAGCCAAAGTTATTAATGGCCCTATGGAGTGTGCTTTGAGATAAAAGAGAGAGAGAGAGAGAGAGAGAGAGAGAGAGAGAGAATCCGGGAATCATTCCAGTTTGCCTTCTAGCTGTGTTTAAATGGCAAATCCTTATAGGCGAATAATGGGAAACTTAAGGACCCAAGAACTGCAGAAATGTTACCGGCATACGTTACACAGAAAGGTAGTGTGCCATTTTGGGGACTACTTTTGCAAAATGAGAGTTAAGATTAATGATATTCTTGTTTACAAAACTGAACCAGGAAGCAAGACAAAAAAACATGAAATGCAGTGAGAAGCTAAAGCAGAACGAAACTGGAAACGGGAACTAGATATACAGATACAGTGAAAGGAAAATATGAGTATATATAAAGGTCACAGAGCCAGCAATATACTTCTTCCTCTTTCTGTTCTAAACCTCACTCTCCCTCCTCAGCTCTTCCATTTCCGTTCATGGATATTATTTTTCTTGTACACAGATTCAGTTTTTCCCTCGTTCTACCTCTCTTCTCTATGTACCCTCTATTCCATATATCAACCTCCTGCTCTCTTACATGTCTGCAGTAAATATCAGTTAACCGGGCAATGATTCAGATTCACCAAAAGCATAAACAGTACTATGTCAGTGTTACGGTATAATAACTGAAAGGGTTACTGAAGAGACTAAATTCGCAGTCTGGAAGATACCGTAAGTAAAATCAACCCCTTCATGTCAGTCAAGCAAAATGTGTATCAAACCAATCATGTTATTTATTTACGTTAAATCATTATCAAGTCATACAACAAACAGGGAGTAGCTAGATTACACAATTTCCTCGTGATCTATGTTATGGTAAGTCTGGTATGACCCGCACAAAGCTCGGACAGAGGTGGGAAGATAATAACAGACACAATAAGGGCTGTGGTCGGCCGAAGCAGAGGCGGCAACATGTACAACACGAACACAATAAAGAACTCCTTGAGTCTAATTACACAGCATAAGGACCACAAAGTTTCAAACATACACAAGGACATATCACTACACATATATCAGAGTAGAGTGTCCACGTCATATCAGGGGCCCAAGTTACGCTAATTAGTTCAGATATTAAAGACGAGATGACCAGTCAATCGTCCCAGTGTCGTAATGTGTAAGCAATAAATACCAACCATCCCTCTAATGTAAACCTTATGGACCACATTGGGTTGGAGTACCCCAATAGACCACCTCATGTCCATTTGGCTAAATAGTTACCATCTAACACCCACCACGATAAATGGTTTCTCAGACTGCAAGAAACCATTTGTCTTATCATTCAGTGTAGTCGTCTGAAACTAACACTACATCGAGAGAGTGGATGGCAGATAGAAAGACAGACAGATAAACAGATAGACAGACAGATTAGACAGACATAGAGATAGATGGACTGAAAGACATATTTTGACACAGAGGTAGATGGATTGAAAGAAAGATATTTTGACACAGATATTCTTACATACATTCAATCATACATATATACATACCTACGAGTATATATACATACATACATAAAACATGAGACATAGGCTACACAGAGTGAATAAGCGTTGCAACGGAAATATTATGTAATCAATGAAATTCTGAAACGTGACCCATGATATCACTCCAGCGTACTCGTGTGAACTGTTGGTCAAACACCAAAATGGTTACTGCACGCACACACGCCTAAACCCAACACAGACTTTCTAAAGTACTCCAACAATATAACGCCAGTCGGTTGCCGTCCAAGTAGTATTCCTAACAAACTGTAATGCCATCTACCACAAGTATGACATCACCGTTAAAAATGTAACGTCGTCATTACATTACACATTTCGTAAACCATCTTAAACAACGCATCTTCCTTAGACCACTACACCACATTACCAACACTAAACGATGCAATCTCCTCTCATCAGTACACCACACTACCACCACCTTTGTGAACGATGCAGTCTTCTCACATCACACGATAACATTAATTACCAACACCAGCGTAAGCGATGCAACCTCCTCGCACCACTACACCTCATTATCAGCGCCGCTGTACACGATGCCAGCGCCACACACCACTCTTACATTAGGGCTGCAATATTCATACCACCTGCTACTGCTGGCCCATACTGGTTTGGTGATAATGTGCCTGGGATATTTTATTTTTTCATAGTGTATTTTAGTAATTTTTGTTATCAGTAAAATTATTTTGACATAGCTTCTGATAGAAAACACTGCACATACTGACTGAAAATGGTGAGGCTGAAACTGTGTGCTGAGGTGGGGTTGTGGACAACAGAATGTTATTTACAGACTTTTATAATCAAAAGAGAAAAAAAATGAAAAGAAGCACTACTATGGTCATATAACTAGGACAGGTTCTAATTCGGATATAAACCAAACTTCTCGCATATTCTCTCTCTCTGTCAGTTAAGCAAACCACCCTGCACATAACAGTGTGTTACGGCAATTCAACCCAGCCATCAGGGATTGTCGTCGTAGCCGAAGCGCTGGCCAGCCAGGCAGGAGGGTGGCCAAGAACACAGCGGGCTGGCAGGCAGACATATCAGACAAAACAGAGAACCCATAAAACACACAACAATGAATTTAAAGTTTATGCAGAAAAAATATATACGAAGGAAAAAGCTGATAGAAGAAAAAAAATAATAATCATCATCATCATCATACCTTTCCAAGTTTCTGTCCTGGAAACAAAAAACAAAAGGTAAACATAAGAAGTGATCTGAAAAACCATGCAGATCACCATACATCAACTCATTCCTCTGCCAAACATTCGGAACAAAATTTAAAATGTGGACACAGAGGAAAGAAGATGAAATATTTTTTTATGAAGAGTGGAATGGAGCGACAATGGAACAATTTATTACAAAAACACAAACAAGCTAATATCTGGAGAGAAAGGAAGAGAAAAAATATTAGAATAAGCTACAAAGCAAAAATACTGGTATGACATGGTCTAGAAGGAACGTAAAGTGAAAGGCACAATATGGATCAGGCAATGGAAGGGGAAAATTATGAAGAGAAGAGTGAAGCAGTGCTGATGGGAGATATGCTGCTAAAGATTAAATAATTATTAATACATGACAGGAGAGATACAATAAAGGCAAAATTTGTTGAGTTTCAGTTCCTGTTACTACTTCTGGTTCCCACTCTTCTCTCTTCAACCACCCCTACCATCAACACCAACATCAACAACAATAACAAGCACAACAACAATCATCGACAACAATCAAAAACAACAATAAAAACAACAGCTATCAAATTAATCCTTCAGCATCTCACCTTTCTTAACAATTAGTGATTTATATACGGGGGATTTCATCCTTCCAATTTACCTAAGTAAGTTTGTTTCGAGTCTAATTTGTTTTACCCAGAAGGAGACGCAAAAATGGAAATGACGAGGAAGACAAAACATTCAGGGAGGAAAAACAAGAAGTAAGACGAAAGGAAATGAGTGAAAATGAAAAGAGGAATGAAAATGCAGGAAGATATTAGACTAAACAGCAGGAGGAGGAAGGAAAGCAGCAGAAGAAGAATATGAACGATATTTGGGATGATGGAGAATGTTGGAGGTAAGGATTAATTACAGTAGAGGAGGGAGGGGAACTGAAGATGGGAAGGGATAAAATTCATAGCATCATGGCTCTACTTTCCTTACCGTTCTAGAATCAACTTACCTACTCATCTACGTACCGGTACCTCTAAAATCTCTATGCTCTCCCCAGATCAAGTTTCTTAACTGAACTTCATTCTAACGCTTCTTCACAAGGCATTTATCAATTTTCATCATTTTCCAACCGTGGCAGCTACTACAGAACAAATTTCATCCAGTTTAACCTACCTCAACAAACTTCACCTCCTCAGTCAAAGCACCAAGTAGAAGAAGAACGATAAGATTTGTTGAAGAGGTTTTTTGGACTATTCAGTGCTTTCCTCCATCTCACTTAAGAATGCTGTGTAAATGTAAGTCTTCCACCATTTATAATCATGAACTTTCAGCGTATATCTCGTGAGCTGACTTATTCCTCTCTACATATTCTACCCTCGGTGTATTTCTGCCTCTCACTTCCTTCTCTTTCTGATAAACTGACTTACTCCAGTTCCCTATTTACCAGCCGAGATAGTGAAGCTGGTATTGTTTTCAGTGTGTGTGTGTGT
>JAGKTI010035435.1:0-11256 GCA_018397915.1 Birgus latro | reverse complement strand
TCCCCCTCCCTCTCCCCCCTCTACCTGTTTATTAATCCCTTGAATCCAGTTGACGTCCTCTTTACTTTCGCTGCCATCACACGGTTTTACTCATCTTCCGGCATTTTAAGGCTTGATTAAGACCGTATATAACTCCTGCAGACCGGAAAGTAGGTCCTAAGCTGAATAAAACTGTCAGATGGAAAGACCAAAGTGAAAGATCCCGTGACTCAGTGGGTGAAAGCATATTGTGTGGAACCCAATTTGCAGAGTTTTTAGGGTAATGGCTAATCCGTCCTTGTATGGAGGCGATATGGTAGTCGTACCTGGGCATCATGTAAAAATAATTTCTCATTCACACCCTCTCTCTCATCCAGCTCTCCATCCCTCCATCTCATCATCGGTCTGTATGGTGTATTGAATTTCTGTGCTTTTTTATTTTAGTCTTGGTGTTCAAGCGACATTATACACAAATTACCTTTTTTTTTTTTTATTGGATTACATGAATATAAGACATGAAAAATAGCATCAGATAAGCCTTATAGTTATTTGTCTGAAGTCAAATGAGAGCGGGAAACTCAACCAACGTGACGTCATGCTCCCTGGGGACCTGCGCATATGCTGACGTGTTTAAATGAGCCGCGATTTAAGTGTATTTTGAGCAGCAGAAAGACTACACTAATAGACTGTCATCTTCTTGTCACTTAATGTATATTTATAATATCTCTTTTTTCGGAGAGTTATTTTAAGTTGTTATAGATCTTCAGTTGACGAACTTTTCAGGGTTCCCGGATGTTGTGCGTGGCCGCCATGTTGGGAGATGTGAGGTGGAACACCGAGGGTGAGGCTTGGAGTGTTTGTCAAGGCAGAGACTTTAATTAAGTGACCTAATACTACGAGGATATTCAAGAACCGTCCGCAAAGACGCATGTAATGAGCGGACAATCATATGAGGTAAGCAGATAAGTAGGTTAGTGAATTAGGTTGAGGCAATAGCATAGCCTCAGGACTCAGGCAGGGTAGGTTCGAATTATCGGTTAGTTTACCGTTGCACCATTGTGGCAGTGACTTATTTTTGGTTTTAAGATGTATTTAGTTATGTTTGATGTTAGGATGATAGGCTAGGATAGGAAGGGATAGGGTGGCCTGAATAGGTGGTTAGATTATATACCCAACTGGTGCCTCCTAGTTAAAGAATAAATAGAGAATTAATTTGAAATGTAATACAAACCGATTTATATTTTTTCTGTCAATTTATCTGTTGCCAGACGCCTTAATACCGTGAGAGGTAGTNCTCGTTTCTATCGCTACTTCAACAGTCACTGTTCCTCTGAACTGTCTGCTTGCATCCCTTTACCTCTATGACAGGCGCGTAGCACCCGTTTAGCAACAAACTCTCATCCCTTTTCTGTCCAGCTTTCTAATGCAAGAATTAACCATTACTCCCAGTCCTTCATTCATGCATCAGCTCTGGAACTGTCTTCCTCTGTCTGTATTTCCTACTTCCTATGATCTCCAGTCTTTCAAATGCAGTGTGTCCAGGCTTCTTAAAATGAATGGATCTTCAATTTGGCTCTCTTTTGTATTGGTTTTGTTTTTTCTTGGAAGGAACGGTTTGCGGGCCCATGGCCTTTGGTTCCTCCTTATGTATTTTAAAAAAAAAAATGTGTTGCACCGCCTGTTACAAAAGCTCATAATGTGTTCGAGCAGTGCCATGAGTAAAGCAGTGGTACTGATTGTGTGGAATGCGATTTTGTGTGATTTTTGGCCCAAATAAGTGTCATTGAAATGCACACCACCAAAATGCCCCACCTGGACACAACAACTACCCTAGGAGGAGACAACTGAGGGGTGAATGCAGTGAGCTTGGACTCAGCACGAGAAGGGCTCACCTGTACTTATCCCCTACGCCTCTCTCAAGCTCAGGTGCCTCACCACCAAGGTATCAGTCACGGCTGACTATACCTCAGCTGGACTAGCTCTTGCCAGGTTCAGGGTGGGATTACAGGTATTCTTATAGCCCCAAATAGCCAGGAGGAGACGGCCACCAGCAGCTCAGTAGCTGCTTCCCTCCCTCCCTCACACTGGGCAATGGCCACCAGCCGTGCACAGGGAGAGACGGCCACCAGCTACTCTTGCAACAACCCTCCAGGGAAGAGGGAATTGGTGACGACCACCAGTTGCACCTCCGGCAGCAGACTCCCAACATCGGCGATGGCCATTAGCTGTGCCCTCCCTGCAACACACCCAGGAAGAAGGACACCGGTGATGGCCATTAGCCACACCTGCACCCCTGTGACGGCCTGCAGCCGGACTCGGGGTGTAGTCCTCGCGGGGCACAGCTCTCAGGTGACAGCCCCTAGCCGCATCCACGGGCGGGTGACGGACACGAGCCGTGTTACACCCACAGCCAGCCAGGGGCACGGACCCTCAGTGACAGCCTCCTGCCGCATGAGGGAGGAGATGGCAACTAGCCGCTCCGCCTTCTGCGCCCTAGGGGACCTAGCTACGGCCACCAGCTATGCTGGGGAGGGAACTGCTACGTACTGTCCCTCGCCCCCAACCCCAGTGCCTTCCCTTTCTGAGGATGTCCCCGGTTCGCCCAACTCCGGTTGTGGCTGTTCAGGTATCCTCGCCCCTTCCCTGCACAGGAGCACTCTTCCTGAGGAGCAGCAGCTGGAGCAGATTTGGAGAGGCCCCCTGAGACCCGGGGTCCACGCCCTATGACCAGGCCCCTGGCAGATCTCAACCCTGACGGGTTCTTCAGAGACGGGACGCTGCTGCAAACCCCTGACAGAGGCCCAGCTAAGGAGAGACCCCAGTCCCCGGTCCTGCCAAGACATCCCCAAGATCCCTGGCGTACCTCCCCTTCCCAGCCCGAAGACACCCCGCCTGGCAGAGTGGGCACCAACAGGTGTGCCTTCTCTCCCTGTTCGGGCCCAGCCCTTAGGCCCCAACCCTTGGGCCCCCCTAGAGACGGGCACCCCTACCACCCAGACCTCCAGACCCTCCTGGACAATCCAGCAGTACCTGGCCTCCTGACGAAGGCCCCTCCCAGACGACCCAACAGTGACCGGCCTCCTGACGAGGCCCCAGGTGACCCTGCAGTGACCAGCCTCCTGACAAGGCCCCAGACGACCCAGCAGTAACCGGCCTCCTGATGAGGCCCCTGGATGACCCAGTAGCCGTCTTGCCTCCCGACGACAACCCCGGATGCCCTCACAGCAGCCGGTTCCACTCCTGATGAAGGCCGCCGCCCTGGGCCACCTTCCTACAACCGGGCCCTCCCCAGAAGCAACACCGGCTATGCTACCTGCCCGTGTCCTTTGGCCCTATCCTTTGTATTAATTTATTTATTGTGTAAAGTGTGCCCCTGTCAGTATTGTGTCATTGTAAGAATTAAGGTAATACATGTGTAAGGTTTGTTGCTGAGTGTTTTTATGTCCTGTTTCTCCTAGTTGCCCTAAGTATACCCAGCCCGGTCTAGAAAGAGGACCCCACTCTAATTGCTGTGTGTAAGGAACGTGGAGTCGGTCCTAAAACACGCCGCACAACACTGGTGGCTAGCGATGGTTCTTGACCCGGTGGGTGGCAACAAGGAACAAGGGAAATCTTGACAAAATGGCGACAAAACCCCACGTTCAAGTACCTAAATTCACCCCTGACCAATATGACATCCACTCTTACGTAGAAATAGTTAAACCACTTTTGGACAAAGGGTTTGAGACAGACAGACAAAGAATAGCAGTAACCCTGCCTCTGCTGGGTAAAACAGTAGCCACTATTGCACCAAAAATCGTCCCGCAGCTGACATGGGCGGAATTCACCCAACTGATGACTCAAGCAGTCACCCCTTCTGTAGGGAAAGTCGTGGCATTATCACAGCTCAACTCCCTAACCTACGACAAAAACCTCAACGACTCACTCGTCCAGGCCAGCTGACTCATCACTGCTGCATGCGCGAAGTATAATAAGGAAACCTGAGAGCAACATGTCTTCAGTACCCTGATCAGGATTCTCCCCAGTGCTATCAGGGAGCACTTCATGTATGACCCCACGGGAGACCTGGACAAAGATATCCAGCTCGTACGTCGCCTCCTGGCTGCCCGTACCACCCCACAACAGATTGGCGCTGTGAGTAAATTCCCCACACAGAGAACAGCTCCGCCACGCAACCCTCGGCCACCTCCAGTCCAGCCAAGTCCTCCACCAGCACCCACTGTTCCCAGGGCCCACCCCTAATGCAAGTGCCCCGACACCAGAGAACAACTTGATTTTATTTCAGTCCTTGGGAATTCACAGCATGCAGTCACAAATGCCCCTTCCATGACATTCGGGAGCAGCTCAAGGCTGCCCGACGCAAGACAACCGCCCAGGGGCTTCGTAAGGTCTCATCCCTGGACAATGAGGGCACCGAGAGTGATGCCCCAAAGCCCAGCTGCACCAACCCTGGGGAAATGGAACCCGAGGACGATGATAGACCCCAGCAGCTGGATTTTTTGGGTGCGGGGGCCACTTCACAGAAATACTGCTCCCCAGTCTATAACAAGATGAGACTGAATGCGGTAAAGGCGAGGCTTCTGGGCCAGGTCCTGCCTCTACAGTCATTTTTACTCCCGTCATCATTCGACCTTCGGCCCACTTTACCCCATCTCCGCTCACCTTGTGGATGCATGGGATGGCCCTGTACCCATACATGGGGGTCCTCGGCCCTACGTGCAGACACCTGCCAATAGGTCTGTGCACTACACCATTTCATCATTTTTGACTCATTCCGCCATGCATATGACAGATACCTGGGGCTGGACCTCCTTCAGAAAACTCCGAACGAACATCGACTGGTATGAGCATCACCTTCAATTTAACCAGCCTACGGACTCCAGCCCCCGGCCCCTCTGCACCTGCATACCTCCCCCCCCCCCACCCAACTGTGACATGGTGCGCATCATGAATGTCTCCACCACCTCTCTCACCCTGCCCAGAGGATTAGTGGTAGGAGGGATGGAGGAGGCTGAGCCCTGCACACCACCTCGCTCCCCCCCTCCTTGCCCCCTCCAGCCCCCTCACCTCTCACCCCACCAAGCAGACAGCCTCCAACACCTACTCGTGGACTTTCAGGACTTATTCATGTCAGGACCAGCAGATATTGGCCACACAACCTACCTGACCAAAGAGATCCACATGGAAGGACCACCCATTTGCCAACCATCAAGACGAAAAAATGCTAAACAGCGTGCTGAGGAGGACTGACTGGTCCAGGAAATGTTAGATGCCGGCGTCATCTCACCCTCCAGCAGCCCATGGTCCTACCCTGTCGTTTTAGTCAAAAAGAAAGATAGGACTACGAGGTTTTGTGTGGATTACCTTCGACTCAACGACGTCACCACCAAGGATGCCACACACTTCCATAGATCGACGACTCCCTCAACTCCCTCCATCGGGTGTCATGGTTCTCCACCTTAGACCTCTCGTCGGGATATTAGCAGGTCCCAGTCCACCCTGACGATCGAGGGAAAACAGCTTTCTCCACTAGTAATAGAAGGCATTATGAATTTAATGTTCTCCCATTCGGACTCTGTAACGCCCCTGCCACCTTCTCCTGCCTCATGTAATGCCCCTGCCACCTTCTCCTGCCTCATGTAACGCCCCTGCCACCTTCTCCTGCCTCATGTAACGCCCCTGCCAACTTCTCCTGCCTCATGGAGTCCGTACTCAGTGGCCTTACCCGGGGAGACATGCCTCGCCTACCTGGATGATGTCATCGTTTTTAGCAGGACCTGGGACGACCACCTGTGCCGCCTCAAGCAGGTCTTTTTACGTGTCCAGCAGGCTGGGGTAAAGCTCTGATCCTCCAAATGCATCCTGGCGGCACGTTCTGTTGCCTTCCTAGGGCACATAGTCTCCAAGAAAGGAATAGCCCCGGACCCTGATAAGCTCCACACCATCGCGGACCTCCCACTACCCAGAGACGTCCATGAAGTTCGAGCTTTCTTGGGACTCATCTCCTACTACAGATGATTTGTGAAGGGTTTTGGCAACATCGCCAAGCCCCTCCACGATCTGACCAGGAAGGGCGAGCCTTTTGCATGGACGGAGGAAAGAATCACCGCCTTCAACACCCTAAAAGATTGCCTCATCTCCGCCCCCATTGTTGCCTTCCCTGATTACACCTCACCCTTCCACCCATACACGGATGTTTCCTTAGTAGCAATAGGCGCCGTCCTCGACCAGGTCCAGGAGGGACGTGAACGTATCATTGCGTGTGCCAGCCGCACCCTCAACCAAGCCGAGAAAAATTACAATGCTACCAAGCGGGAATGCCTCAGCATAGTCTGGGCGCTCGAGCACTTCCGGGCCTACTTGTTGGGCATGAAAGTCACCATCATTACAGACCACCAGTCCCTACAATGGCTCCACTAATCCAACACCCAGAATGCGCAACTCATCCGATGGAGGGAGATGCTAGAGGAGTTTCAGTACGAGATCTCCTACTGCCCCAGCAAAGTCCACACCAATGCAGATGCCTTGCCCCAGCTGCCGGTGCATTCCTTCCGTACGGAGCCAGATCTCGTACAGCAATGGCATAGCCAAGACCGCCCCGACTGGATGCCCCCCAAACGTTCGCCAAACTCATTAGCAAGGCGACCATCTATTCACCCTCACAGGTCACATTGTGCTCGATCCCGAAACCACCCTAGATACCCTGACCCACCTCCACTCCAACAACAGCATACACCTGGGCACCAAAAAGCTACTACAGGTATTTTGGGGGACACCTACTGGACCCATGGCCTCTCCAACCTGGCCAAGCAAATGGTTCAAGCCTGCCGGGCCTGCGTACTAGTCAAGGACATCATGCACATGCCCAGCGCCATGGGGAAAATCACAGCCTGGCAATTACTGGCCGTGGATGTTGTAGGCCCCTTAACTCCTAAAGCTGGCTACTGATATAAAATAATTTTCATGGACACCTACCCAAAATTACTCATCGCCTACCTGGCCAAGGAGCGCCATGCCATGGCAGTAGCCAAAGCCCTCATCCGCCACGTATTCCCATATTTTGGTATCCCTCAGGCGCTGCATTCAGACAACGCGCCAGAATTCACTAGTAAAATATGGCAGGAACTCGCCACCATATTTGGATACCAAATATTCCACTCCTCTCCCTACTGGCCCCAAGGGAATGTAATATGCGAGAGGAGCCACAGCACCCTCTTAAACCAAGTGCGGACCCGCATAAGGGAAACAAATAACGAAGACTGGCCCACCCAAGTGAAGATCATACAGTGGGGAATGAATTCATGCCCCTGACACGACGGCGTCTCTCCCCATGAACGTATCTTTGGAGAAGCCCCTCTTCTCCTACCCTTATGACATATCCTCAAGCCCCTCTCCATGTCCCCAACATCCAACCCTCTTCACCATCTCAAAAGAAGGCTGCACCATCTTCAGAAACAAGACCTGCAGCCAGACGTCATCTTGTCTAACCCCTACAAGCCAAGAGATTTAGTAGTGGTGGCCCAAGTTCCAACCCCCAACAAGTTAGCCCCTTGCTTCACGGGACCCTGCACAGTTAGCCACATCCCCAACCTGTACCAAGTCACTATTAATTATCACAACACCCACTGCACCTAATGCAACAGACACATGCAACCCTAGACAGCCAGTGCATCCCCTCCCACCTCACACTCTGAACTCACTGGCCCTGCTGCCTCACCATCCCCCACAACCCCTAGCTCGCCCTCTCACTCATACATACTCCATCTCGCACCTTCCTCTCCCTCCGCACCCTCCCTCACCTCCTCCATGACCTCACCACACTCCCCCTGTTCTTCCCTCTCCTCACCTACCTCTTCTTCCTCCACGGCAGCCTCACCTTACCCTTCCGCTCGCACCACCACACCTCTGCCACCACACACACACCACTGCGCCAAACAATTCTACCGCCACCCCTGCCCACACCACCATGCACCCAACATCCTACCTACACCACTCCAGTGCACCCCACCCACCCTACCAACACCCCTGACGCTTCACCACCAACCTCATGCACACCACCACCCCAGCCGCCAACACGCATCGCCACCACATCGCACAACCTCCTCACCACTTACCACCCCTGCCCACCCTCACCACCACCATCACCAGGTTTGGACGAGTCTCCCGTCCTCCACCCCGATACACCACCACCCCTTCACCCACACCACCAATGACACCTACACCACCAAACACAACCCCCATAACATACTGTATACACCAGGTCCAGTGGAAAACCACCAAACCCACTCCCAAGGGACAACTCCGACTCCAACCCTCACCAGCGGCATAAAACACTGGTCACTTCACCTGTGGCCAGCATTCAGCCGGGCCACGCTGACACCTCACCACCACCAACCATGAAAATCTGCCGCATTGTGTGGGCTCCCACCCAGGGGCAGAAGCGGCGTGTCAGAGGAACCCTCCACCTCCTTCGCCTCCTTCAGGAGTCGACCCAGCCCTCGATGCTCTTCCTCACCTACTCCCACCAGCATGACCCCGATACCATCACTCCCCACTGGACTTCCCTCCTGTGCCACCTCACACCACAACACCGGACCACCACCACCGATACATGCTACCTCCAGGCACAGGGATGTGACTTCTCCCCCACCGATGGTGGTGAAATACACACCGCTGAGACACTCCACCCAAGTATGACACCCACCCTAGGAAGAGACAACCAAGAGGCTACAACAGTGAGCACAGGTTCAGCGCAAGACTTGCCTACCTCTACCTTTGCCCTACACCTCTCTCGAGCTCAGGTGCCTCACCTGGGAGGTAGCAGTCACGGCGCATTACATCTCAGCCGGACCAGCCCTCGCCAGGTTCAAAGTGGGGTTAACTCCTTAGCCCCAGACAGCATCCTGGAGACAGACACCAGCAGCTCACTTGCTGCTTCCCTCCCTCAGTCATACCAAGTGATGAGCACCAGCCGCACACGGGGAAAGACGGCCACCAGCCGCTCTCAGATTAAATATCCTCAAGGGAAGAGGGCTTTGGTGATGGCCACCAGCTGTACTGCCATGCAGGTGACTGCCACCAGCCGCACTTTGTCTGACTTCTGCAGAAGGGAGCCGACTTGGGTGATGGCCACCAGCCACTCCTGTGGGGAGGTGATGGCCACCAGCTGCATCATTCCTGTGGTCTCCAAGGGAAGTAGGACCTCAGTGACGGCCACCAGCTGCACATGCATCCCCGTGACGGCCATCAGTCGTACTTGGAGTGTAGTCCTCGTGGGACACGGCTCTTCGGTGACAGCCACCAGCTGCACCAGTGGGCGTGTGATGGCCACCAGCCACACTCCGCCCACCGCCAGCCAGGGGCACGGGCCCCTCAGTGACAGCCACCAGCTGCACGAGGGAGGAGACAGCCGCCAGCCTCTCCGAGCTCCATGTCCTGGGGGACTTCGCGACGGCCACCAGCCGCACCAAGGAGGGAACGACTACATGCCTTCCCTCATCCTCTACCCCAGGGCTTTCCCCTCCTGAGGATTTCCCTTGCTCACCCACCTCCACCTTTGGCGGAGCGGGTTTCCTTGCTCACCCACCTCCACCTTTGGCGGAGCGGGTTTCCTTGCCCCTTCCCTGTCCAGCAACACCTTTCCGGAGGAGCAGCAGCTGGAGGAGGTCTGGAGAGGCCCTCTGATACCATGGGTTTGTGCCCTGCAACCAGCTTCCTTTGGAGAGGCCCTCTGATACCTTGGGTTTGTGCCCTGCAACCAGCTTCCCGGCAGTTCCCAACCCTGACGGACTCTGCACCGGCGGGATGCCGCAGATCACCCCTGACGGAGACCCAGCCGACAAGAGACCGCAGCCCTCAGACCAGCCGGGACATCCCCAGGACCCCGGGGCATGATCACCTCTGCCCCACCTGATGATGTCCAGCCCGGCAGAGAGGGCACCGACAGGTGCGCCTGTTCTCTCTGTTCGGGCCCAGTCCATAGGCCCGACCCTCAGGCTCCCAACTGCAGCCCGGCCTCCTGACGAAGGCCCCGGATGACCTAGCGACAGCTGGCCTCCTGACAAAGGTCCCCTGGGTGACCCAGCATCAGCTGGCCTCCTGACAAAGGCTGCCTCCAGACGCTGGCTCTGTCAAAAGCAACCCACAGCTGCGTCATCTGCCCCAGAGTCCCTTTGCCCTGTCCATAGTATTAAACTATTTCTTATGTATTGTGTGCCACTGTATTATATTGCGTCTGGCGTAAGGAATTAAGGTAATTACGTGTAAGGTAAGCAGTGATAAGAAACAGGGAGGTGAGCATGGAAGTGGGAAAGTTGTTACATGACAGTATTGTGATACCAACTCTGACATATGGAAGTGAAGCTTGGACCCTGTTGGAAGGACAGAAGTCAAGAGTGAGAGCAGTGGAATGAGTTATTTGAGAGGAGCATGTGGAGTCACATGGAGAGACAGACTAACAAATGAGGAAGTGAAGGAGCATTGTGGTGTGGTTGAGGACATGATGGGAAGCGTTAGGAGAAACACGTTAAGGTGGTTTGGGCATGTGGAGAGTGAAAGACTGACGAGGAGAGTGTATGTGAGTGAGTTGGAGGGGGCGAGAGGGAGGGGGAGGCCGAGGATGAGATGGAGGGATGGAGTGGAGAGGTATATGAGAGAGTGGGGTGTGAGTTGGGAGCGTGGTAGTGAAATGGCAGGGGACAGAGTGACATGGAGGCGATTTGTTTGTGGCCACCCCGTGCGGGATCAAGGCGTCTGGCAATAGATAGATAGATAGGTGGACGGGTGGGATAGAGATGGAGTTGGACAGACTGGAGCTGGATATTAGGTGGGTATTAGGTAGATACTAGGTAGATATTAGGTATGTGAACTCTAGGTATAGTTTTGATTTCATGGTTGATTCTGGTTTTGTCTGGTTTTGTGGTGGTTGTCGTTGTCTTGGTTGTTTTTCTTCTGCAGCGCTGGAGCAACTGTATGTACTGATGTATGTGCAGTACATATATACTTTTCCCACTGTCACTTTTATTCACTGTACTGCTATATGAAGCATTTGGCACATGGAAATAATCTTAATGTAAGTTCTGGACCTCTAGGTTCTGTATTTTTTCCATGCTAATTACACACATGGGTGAACACTGAGGAATTGCAGTGCTCCCTGTCCCACCATGACCAATAGTGAGGAATCGGAGTGCTTCCTGCTCCACCATGACCAAGGATGTGATGGAAGGTATAAGTTTGTCTTGGAAGAAGTATTTCATAAACTTACAGACTAGAATGTTT
>JAGKTI010035434.1:0-11256 GCA_018397915.1 Birgus latro | reverse complement strand
TGGGGTGAGGTTAGTCACTGACCTGATAAATAGGATTATATATGAGTGTGTTGTCCCAGATGATTGGCTGAAGAGTGTAATTGTAAATGTGTACAAAGGGAAGGGTGATGCCCTGGAAAGGGGAAATTACAGAGGTATAAAGCTCTTAGATCAGATAATGAAAGTAATGGAGAGAGTTCTAGAAGGTATGATTAGAGAAAGAGTGAATATCGATGAGATGCAGTTTGGGTTTATGCCAGGCAGGGGGACCATTGATGCCATATTCATTGTTCGACAGCTTCAGGAAAAGTATATTGGAAAGAAAATGGAATTGTATTTTGTTTTTCTTGATTTGGAAAAGGCCTTTGACAGAGTCCCTAGAGAGGTGGTGAAGTGAGCAATGAGGAAGCTAGGGTTGGAAGAGTGGCTGGTTAGGGTGGTTATGGCCATGTAAGTGGGTGCTCGCACCCAGGTAAGAGTGAATGGAGTTTTGAGTGATGAGTTTTCCGTGAATGTTGGTGTGCATCAGGGGTCAGTTTTGAGTCCCTTGTTGTTTATCATGGTGCTTGAAGCCCTCTCACGTGACTTCAGAGATGGACTCCCATGGGAGATGTTGTATGCTGATGATTTGGTGTTGATTGCAGAGAATGAAAAGGAGGTGGAGGAAAGATTTAAGAAGTGGAGAGATGGTATGGGGCACAAGGGCTTAAGGGTAAATGCAGACAAAACAAAAGTGATGATATCTAGGGTTGGTGGCAGTACAATCGGAGGAGAAGGAGAGTGGCCATGTGCAGTTTGCCACAAGGATGTGGGAAGTAATTCCATCTTGTGCAGTGTTTGTGATAAGTGGGTGCACAAGAGATGTAGTGGTATTAGAGGCAGACTGCGAGATGATGCTGATTTCATGTGTGCGGCGTGTTGGGGAGAGCAGGTGGAGATTGTTAGGCGTGAGAGGGTTGAACTTGCAGGTGAGTCTCTTGAGTGTGTGGAGGAGTTTCGTTATTTGGGAGACACGTTATGTGCCGGAGGTGGGGCTGGAGTTAGCTCAGTAGCTAGGGTGAGAAGTGGTTGGAAGAAGTTCAGGGAGCTGTTGCCTCTCCTGACATTGAGAGGACTCTGCTTACGTGCTAAGGGGTCTTTGTATGCAGCATGTGTTAAGAGTGTGATGCTGTTTGGTAGTGAGACCTGGGCAGTAAAGGAAGAGGATATTCGCAGGTTTAAACGTACAAAAATGACAATGATTAGGTGGATGTGCAGTGCGTCCCTGCGTGTAAGGCCTGGGGAGGGCTGGGTTTACAATGGAAGAGTTGAGATGTAGGATGGGACTGGAGTGTATTGGTGTTGTGATGAGGAGAGGTAGGCTGAGGTGGTTTGGACATGTGGAGAGGATGGGGGATGATAATTGGGTACAGAGGGTGAGAAGTGTTAATATTGGGAGAGGGGTAGACCGAGAAAGACATGGGACGAGGTCATTAAGTGTGACTTAAGGGTTAAGGGACTGAACAGGGAGGCTGGCAGGGATCGAGCAGCATGGAGAGCCGCCATTAGGTGACCAAGGCTGACGCATGCAAGCATGTTGGAGCCTTCAAAAACGAAACAAAACAAAACGAATATGTGAAAAGTGATTGATGAGAGCATTTGCTTGTTGTTTGTTCGAAGGTATGGTGTCTGTTGTTGTGATGGCAGCATGTGATTGTGTAGTGTTGCTGTTGGAGAGTGTGATGCTGTTTAGTGTTTTGTAGAGTTTGCTGGTGTCTGTTTTGTGATCAAGTGTTTGGAGATAATTATTCCAATTTAGTGTTTGCTGTTCTGATATTTTATTGTGTATTTGAGTGTTTAGTTCTTGTATTTGTTGTACAGTGTCATGTGTATGGGGTGTTGGGGAGTGTCGTAGTTTGTCCCGTTGACTGATGAGGCTTTGAATTTCTGGTGTGAAGTTGGGGTTGTGTCTTTTTCTGTTCCCTCTAGGGATGTGACTTTTGTCTGAATTTTGTATAATTGTGTTGGAAGTGTGCACAGCGGCATTGCTGTTTATGATGGGTGTACTGTTTAATGTTTCAATGTGTCGTTCTGTTTTAGCTGTGAAGGCCTCCCATTTGGCTCTCTTATAATAAATTAGTGTATGTGTGTCTGTGGCCAGCTGGGATTTGTTCAGGTTTGTTGTACTGGTTTGGATCATCCAATGCAGTGCAGCTTGTAGAAAACTGTAAATACTTTTGGTAAGTGAACGAACATCTGGGACACGAGACTGACCTTCACTTCAAGCTTTCACACCTCATTTGTCAGTTCACCACCTTCGGCCATGATGAGTGGATGTACAGTTTTTTCTCTCATGGCCATGCCTAGGCACACACAGTTACACCCATTATCTCGACCCAGACAGAAAATATCATTTTTCTCCTCCCTTGCAAAACATACACAACCACCCTGTTTACAGTTATTAACACATACAGGCATAAACAAAAAAGGCATGAAAATAAAAGATAAATCCATTTTTGTTTGGTATTTACCTGTTTGCTTAGGTTTGTTGTACTGGTTTAGATCATTTTACATCTTCCTTGCCATTCACAAGCATAACAGGAAAGTTTTCTATGTTCACGTGATGTTTTCTTGGGTGGAAAGGCCTCCCTTTCCTTCCCGCTAATCAGCTCATGTGAGGTGCAAATGGCAGGTCATCTCGCATTTCAGCCTTGACTGTCCAGCCTGTACACTCAAGGGATGATATTTATCTCATTTAGGTCTGAAAGTAGAAATTCTTGCCCCCCTTTCCCAACAAACTCCACCACCCAGACTACAAAAATATGTTGATACTACCATAAACACAATAAACACCGAAAAATGCAAAAGAAATTTGTAATATACTTTTTCTTTTTTAATTCAAACCTCACATATTATGTTCTGAAAAACTTTAAAATACACATGTGTAGTTATTTCACATCGGTAAAAAAAAAAAAAAGAAAACTGTGTGATGTTGCGTCACTTTAATACCTGTGTGTACCGGTATCAGCTGCCTAAATTTACTCAGCTTTTGCATTCGATTGCACGCCACAGGATGGGTCAAGGAAGCAGAAATTTGCACTGCCAGGTATGTCGGAACTTCCTCTTCAATATGACAAGAGAAAAAATGTACTGTATACCTGTATTTTCGAAACTTCAAACAGTGGCTGCCGGGTCAGACATCACATGCCACAAGGCAATAGAAGATGTTACAAATCAAACTTTACACCAGAAATTGCTCTCCTTATGAAACAATGTGACACACCCAAAACTCCACACACAACTCTGCCCCCCCCCCCACACACACACACACATGCACAGATACCATCATAAGTCTCCAGCAATTTAACAGCAAAATTGAAAAGAAAATCACAACAAAGTAAACAGAAAATAATCATACATCTCGTGGATCTGTCTATATTCTACAAAACATTAAATAGTATCACCAGATCACAAACAAGTACATTAAGACCTCCATTAGTCAGAATAATTGGGGCTGAAGCCTGTCCAGTTTATCTGCAAATCTGATTTAACTGTGAGCCCCCCATCCATAGGGAGAATTAGAAGCTTACTGCAGCATTCGCAGCCTTTCTTCTAACTTTCTTTCTGTGGAACACCACCTCTCCTCCTCTAAGCCTCACCTTCTCTTCTTAAGAGACTCAGGTGTATGAGACAACTGACAGCAAACCCTTTTCTGTATCCTCCTACTTTCTCTATACTCATTTCATAGCCATAGGTGGCTATTGTGTATATGTACGCAATGACCTATCTTGCTCTCGTGTTCCTGAACTTGATTCTTCAGAATTCTCTACTCTCTGGCTTCGGCTGTCTTGTCATTCTCTGTCTAAATATATCTGCACTGTTCACGTATCGCCTAATTCTACTGACTATCAAAAATTCTTCGACTGTCTTACTTCTACGGTGGAACACATTCTATGCATTTCTCCTCTGAAATCTAAATTCTAGCAGATTTCAATGTTCAGCACCACCTTTGGCTCTCCTCTCCTTTCACTGATCCACCTGGTGAACAAGTCCTTAATGACCTAGAGCAGTTTGTACACCACCCTACCCGTATCCCTGACCGCCTTGGACAGAGCTCCAACGTACTTGACCTCTTCCTGACAACTAATCCTTCTGCTTACACTGTTAAACTTTTTTCTCCGTTGGGCTCCTCCGATTATAACCTTATTACCTTAACCTGTCCTATCGCTCCGGTGCAGCCTGTGGACCCTTCAAAGAAATGTCATATGTGGCACTTTGGATCTGTGGATTGGGAGGCCCTCAGGCAGTACTTCTTTGATTTTCCATGGAATGATTATTACTTCCATGACTGGGAGCCATTTGTGTGTGCCTTATGCATTACGGAGGTTATTCTCTCAGGCATGGAAGCATCCATTCCTTTCTCATATCCACTGTCTAATGCAAGAAAGCCATGATTTAATCACGCTTGTTCTAATGCTGTCCGCAACAAGGAGAGGGCCTATAAAAGGTACCGGAGCCAACCCACCCCTGAATCACATCTTTCTCATGTTTCTGCCCGGAATCGTTCTAAGTCTGTTCTTCGCCCTAATAATGATAATTTCTATCTATCTATCGCCAGACACTTCAATCCCGCACGGGGTGGCCACAAACAAATCACCTCCATGTCACTCTGTCCCCTGCCATTTCACTACCATGCTTCCAACTCACACCCCCCTCTCTCATATACCTCTCCACTCCATCCCTCCATCTCATCCTCGGCCTCCCCCTCCCTCTCGCCCCCTCCACCTCACTCACATACACTCTCCTCGTCAGTCTTTCACTCTCCATCCTCTCCACATGCCCAACCACCTTAACGTGCTTCTCCTAACGCTTCCCATCACATCCTCAACCACACCACAACGCTCCTTCACTTCCTCATTTGTTAGTCTGTCTCTCCATGTGACTCCACATGCTCCTCTCAAATAACTCATTTCCACTGCTCTCACTCGTGACTTCTGTCCTTCCAACAGGGTCCAAGCTTCACTTCCATATGTCAGAGTTGGTATCACAATACTGTCAAGTAACAACTTTTTCACTTCTATGCTCACCTCCCTGTTTCTTATCATTGCTTTCAACGAACCAGCAACCTTCCTTCCCTGCTGTACCCTTTCGAGCACTTCACCCTCCAGACTACCATCCTTACTCATCACACTGCCCAAGTACTTAAATTCACTCACATTCTCCATATCCTTCCCATCCAATCTCACTGTACATTCACTGGCTTCACTTCTCTTGAAGACCATCACTTTACTCTTCCTTACATTCACCTTTAGATTCCGTTTCTTACACACTCTCCCAATCTCATCTACCAAGCCTTTCAGCTCCCCTTCGTCTTCGCTCAACAACACAGTATCATCTGCAAACAACAGTACAGGGAGTTTCCAAACACTGCCCTCTCTCACTAGAGCCGCTCCAACAACCACTGCCCGACCTTGTATCTCTTTTATAACCCCATCCATATACAGATTGAACAACCATGGAGACATGATACATCCTTGTTTCAATCCAACCTTCAAATGGAAAGATTCACTCAGTTTGCCATCCACACGCACTGCAGCCTTAGCACCCTCATACATGCTCTTCACTGCCTTCAACAACTTCCCATCCACTCCATATATTCTCTTATACTTTCCACAAACCTTGTCTATCCACCCTGTCATATGCTTTCTCCAGATCCATGAAGGCTGCATACAACTTCTTGCCCTTCTCTAGAAACTTTTCCACTAAGGATCTAAGAATGAATATCTGGTCTACACAACCTCTTCCCTTCCTAAAACCTCCTTGTTCTTCTCCAACTAATTCCTCAGTAATTTCCCTAACTCTGTCAATAAGTATCCTACCATATACTTTTCCTGTTACACTAAGAAGGCAAATGCCCCTATGATTACGACATACTGCTTTTTCCCCTTTTCCTTTATACAGACGAATAATTATACCTGATTTCCAATCCTCCGGGACTCTACCCTCCTCCCAAGCCAATCTGCACACCTTCCACATCCATTCTATTACTATCTCTCCCCCATGCTTCAGCATTTCACCACACACTCCATCAATTCCTGGGGCTTTCCCCATTTTAACTTTCTTCATTGCTTCCACCACTTCCATCCTAGTGATTTCTTCCTCTCTTCTCACAACCCTCCTTCTCCCTGCCACTCCCGAGCCACTTATACTTGCATTACTTTCATTCTCTATGTTCAACAGTTCATTAAAGTGTTCTCTCCATCTGTTTACTTTTTCTCCTTTTTCCACTAATAATCTACCATTTTTATCTTTCACACCCCCACTGACTTCGTTGGCACCCTGTCTAGCTCTCTTTACCTCCTTCCAGAACATTTTCTTACATTCCCTCCACTTTACACTCAAATTCCTTCCAAATTCCTCATCCACTCTCTTCTTACTCTCTCTTACTAATCTTTTCACCTCTCTCCTCCTCACTACATATAACTCTCTCGTCCGTCTCTCAGCTTCTTCGTTGCCCCTGTTCCTCATCCACTCATTATATGCTTTCTTCTTTTGTGCCACAGCCTCTCTCACCTCTTCAGTCCACCATGCTGTTCCCTGAACCCCCTTTCGTCTTCTCTTCACCCCACACACCACCTCTCATGCTGCACAGATTTCTTCTGTGAATACCTTGCACACACCTTCCACATCCCCCATCTGCTCCAATCTATATTTACCCAATCGTTCCTCCACTTCCCTTTTATATTCAGCCTTTATTCCGTCCTCTTGTAACTTTTCTACCTTCCTTGTAACAAATACTTCCTCCTGTCCTTCCCTTCTTCTCTTCCTCCATCTTGTTTGGATTCTGATTCTGGCCACCACCAAGTGGAGGTCAGAAAGTCCACTCCCCCAACCTCTATATACTCTTGCATCCGTTACACATCTTCTCAACCTTTCATCCACACACACATAGTCAGTCATTGCCTTCCATTCATTCATTCCACCGTCCTCTCTTCTCACCACTCGCCATGTATACCTATGGATCATTTTGTGCCTGAAGAGGGTATTAGCTACCACCAACACCCTCCCAGCACAAATGTCCACTAAAGCACTGCCATTCTCATCCACCTCTGCAGGCATACCCCACTCACCAACCACTCCATCCACCTTCTCATTCCCTACTTTTCCATTCATATCTCCAATAAGAAACACTCTCTCATTCCTTTCAAACTTTTCCAAGCAGGCTTCCACATTTGTCCAGAACCCTTCTCTCACTCTACTTACACAATCTTGCGTTGGCGCATACACGCACACAATTGCCCACATTTGTAGTCCAACTTTCACTCTTACCCACACAATCTTTGATCCAACTGATCCATACTCTCTTACATTCTCCTTCCACCTGTTGCTCACAATAATACACACTCCCTCTTTCGCCCTCTCATTCTCACCCACTCCCGCGCATATACCCCATCCATTTTCCCATTCTCTCACACTCTCACCTCGCCATTTAGTTTCAGTTATTCCACATATATCCACTTTTCCACTCTCAAGCACCTGTACAGTCTCTCTATCTTTCACCTCATCATTCATACCCCTTACATTCCAAGTTGCGATTTTCATACGCACTAAATGTTCTCACCTCTCCAACTCGAATTTTTCCCGCTCCTTCTGGAACCTTGCCAAAATCCTTTCTAACAACTTTTCCTCATCATCCTTCCCTCCTCTTTTCTACTCTAATGGCTCTGTAGCTATTTCTTCTACTGATAAAGCAGATCTCTTTGCTCAGACTTTCTCCTCCAATTCTGCTGTTCCTCCATCACTTCCCCCCCTCTGAGTTCCTCATGGCTGACATTGAAATTTCTTCAGCTGATGTATTTTCTGCCATCGCAAGGCATATGGGCCTGATGGAGTCCCTCCTGTTGTCCTCAAGAACTGTGCTTCTGTGCTTACACCCTGCCTAGGTAAACTCTTTCGCCTTTGTCTGTCAACTTGTACCTTTCCTTCTTGCTGGAAGTTTGCTCTCATTAAGCCAGTCCCAAAGAAGGGTGACCATTAACAACCCTCTAACTATCGTCCAGTTGCTTTAACATCCTGTGTGTCAAAAGTATTCGAGTCTGTTCTTGACAGAAAAATTTTAAAGCATCTTTCCTGTCACAACCTTCTTTCAGATCGTCAGTATGGGTTCTGTCAGGGATGCTCCACTGGTGATCTTCTCACCTGCCTTTCAGACTCCTGGTCATCCTCCTTTCGGGACTTTGGCGAAAGATTTGCCATTGCACTTGACATCTCAAAGGCTTTGGATTGAGTCTGGCATAAATCCTTAATTTCCAGACTGCCCTCTTATGGTTTCTATCCTTCTGTCTGTGCCTTCATCTCTAGCTTCCTTTCTGGTCATTCTATAGCTGCTGTTGTAGACAGCCATTGTTCTTCTCCTATATCTATCAATAGTGGTGTTCCTCAGGGCTCTGTTCTATGACCAACTCTCTTCCTTTTATTGATCAGTGACCTTCTAAGCTGTACGTCTAACCCTATCCACTCATACACTAATGATTTCACCCTTCACGTTTCCATTCAGTTCCCGCAGCGTCCATCTGAGCAGTTATTTCAACAAGCAAGGGATGAGGCTATGGCACACCTAATATCTGACTTGGCTCGTATCTCTGACTGGGGTATAAATAATCTTGTTGTTTTCAATGCATCAAAGACACAGTTCTTACACTTATCAACCTGACAAAATCTTCCACAGGAGTACCCACTAATGTTTAATAATGTCCAGCTTGGTCCTGCATCATCCCTGAACATGCCTGGGGTTTCATTCACTCGAGATTTATCTTGGAAAGAACATACTACATCTCTTGTGAGATCTGCCTCCAAGAGATTAGGTGTGCTAAGCAAACTTCGTACCTTCTTTACCCCAGCACAGTTGTTGACTTTATACATGGGTTTTATTCCCCCCTGTGTAGAGTACAACTCTCATGTGTGGGTAGGCTCCCCACATACAGCTCTTCTCAATAGGGTGGAGTCAGAGGCTTTTCATCTCCTTAACTCTCCTCCATTCATTCTTAGATCCTTAGTGGAAAAGTTTCTAGAGAAGGGCAAGAAGTTGTATGCAGCCTTCATGGATCTGGAGAAAGCATATGACAGGGTGGATAGACAAGGTTTGTGGAAGGTATTAAGAATATATGGAGTGGATGGGAAGTTGTTGAAGGCAGTGAAGAGTATGTATGAGGGTGCTAAGGCTGCAGTGCGTGTTGATGGCAAACTGAGTGAATCTTTCCATTTGAAGGTTGGATTGAAACAAGGATGTGTCATGTCTCCATGGTTGTTCAATCTGTATATGGATGGGGTTATAAAAGAGATACAAGGTCGGGCAGTGGATGTTGGAGCAGCCCTAGTGAGAGAGGGCAGTGTTTGGAAACTCCCTGTACTGTTGTTTGCAGATGATACTGTGTTGTTGAGTGGAGACGAAGGGGAGCTGCAAGGCTTGGTAGATGAGTTTGGGAGAGTGTGTAAGAAACGGAATCTAAAGGTGAATGTGGGGAAGAGTAAAGTGATGGTCTTCGAGAGAAGTGAAGCCAGTGAGTGTATAGTGAGATTGGATGGGAAGGATATGGAGAATGTGAGTGAATTTAAGTACTTGGGCAGTGTGATGAGTAAGGATGGTAGTCTGGAGGGTGAAGTGCTCGAAAGGGTACAGCAGGGAAGGAAGGTTGCTGGTTCGTTGAAAGCAGTGACAAGAAACAGGGAGGTGAGCATGGAAGTGAAAAAGTCGTTACATGACAGTATTGTGATACCAACTCTGACATATGGAAGTGAAGCTTGGACCCTGTTGCAAGGACAGAAGTCAAGAGTGAGAGCAGTGGAAATGAGTTATTTGAGAGGAGCATGTGGAGTCACATGGAGAGACAGACTAACAAATGAGGAAGTGAAGGAGCATTGTGGTGTGGTTGAGGACGTGATGGGAAGCGTTAGGAGAAACACGTTAAGGTGGTTTGGGCATGTGGAGAGGATGGAGAGTGAAAGATTGATGAGGAGAGTGTATGTGAGTGAGGTGGAGGGGGCGAGAGGGAGGGGGAGGCCGAGGATGAGATGGAGGGATGGAGTGGAGAGGTATATGAGAGAGAGGGGTGTGAGTTGGGAGCATGGTAGTGAAATGGCAGGGGACAGAGTGACATGGAGGCGATTTGTTTGTGGCCACCCCGTTCAGGATTGAGGCGTCTGGCAATAGATAGAACTCTCCTCTTCTTACTGGCTCCCTTCAACCTCTGTCTCTTCGCCACACTGTTGCATCTCCTCTTACTGGCTCCCATCAACCTCCGTCTCTTCGCCACACTGTTGCATCTTTATCTCTTTTCTATCACTGCTTCAAAAGCCACTGTTCCTCTGAACAGTATGCTTGCATATCTCCACCTCTACGACGGGTACATAGCACCCGTCTAGCAACAAACTCTCATCCCTTTTCTGTCCAACTGTATAATGCAAGAGTTAACCGTTACTCCCAGTCCTTCATTTATGCAGCTGGTCAACTTTGGAACTCTCTTCCTCTGTCTGTATTTCCTGCTTCCTATGATCTGCAGTCTTTCAAACACAGTGTGTTCTGGGATCTCGAAATGAACGAATCTTGAATTTGGCTGTCTTTCATATTGTCTTTGTTTTTTTCTTGGAGGGAGCAGTTTGCAGGCCCATGGCCTTTGGTTCCTTCTTTCTTGCTTAAAAAATAAAATAAAATAAAATAAAATAAAATAAAATAGTCATTCATCATCTAATCCACTGTTGTCCCATGAGGAGTGTAGGAACACGAGGGTAGGCAAGTTGGTCCCGACATTTAAGATGAGAATGACCAGGAGTGTAGGAACACGAGGGTAGGCAAGTTGGTCCTGACATTTAAGATGAGAATGACCAGCCTTACTCCTCACTGAGTGGCATAATAATAATAATATATATACATTTTTTTAAAGGATGGTTACCTACAGTGCAACAACAATAAATGACAAGAAAATATAGTTTGAGCTAGCTAATTTTGTCCTGCCTATTGGAGTTTCTGACCTAAAGAGGTCTTACTGTACTCCCAAGATCCATGCTACCTTCACCTCCAACACAAAGCACAAACACAGCCACACAAATCCTCCAATCTTACCTCAACACACTACATGAATGGTTCACCACAAACAGACTCAAAATAGCCCCAGCCAAATCTACAGTGGCCCTTCTCACAAACTGGACAGCAGAACACAGTCATATTCCACACCTCATCATAGACAACACTCCCCTACCACACACACACACACACACACACACACACACACACACACACAC
>JAGKTI010035432.1:0-11257 GCA_018397915.1 Birgus latro | reverse complement strand
TAATGACAGAAAACACAACAGAGGTACTTGCCTCTGTCGTGTTCTGTCATTACTTTCTGCTCCCTGCCTGCTCCAATCAGTAAGTGGAAAGAGATCAGGATTGAGGGAAATTAAGATCACTAGTTCACATACTGTTTAGCTTAATTAGGTAAGTAGCATTATGCTGTATAGGAATAGATGCATTGGTTACTGTACAGATTTTGCTATGCATATTGTTGTGTAAGGAAAACGGTTATGTATATGAGTTCTTAACTCTCATCCCATACCTGTCTGATCCTGAGCTTAGTGGAAATTATCCTTCAGTCCACCATCCTCATTTTGTGGGTATAGGGACGCACCCATATCACAAGAGTTTTAACTGATAGACACCTTGAGCTGAATCGATATATATAGCACTCGGTTCTGCTCCTCATTATAAGATAGTCATGAGGAAGCACTGTCATTGTAGTTAAAGGGTTAATGAGGTCTAAAGAATATTTGTACTTCAGGGTAATTGGAGGGGAAGAGCAACTTGACAGCAGAGGAGGCCACCCTTGCTGGGATGGTGTCTGGTAGTAGTCTTCAAGTGTCACCACCAGTAGACTTCAGTGTCACCACCACCACCTTTGTTGTAGGGGAGCAAGCCCAGCTGGATACTAAAATGGTGATTATGCTCAAATGTGTTAGAGCTGCTTAATCATTTCAATGCCAGTCTGTTGAGATAACCATTGATGGGCTTAGTGTACTATACATCGATGTATATAGTTTTTTAAAATCTTGCCGTGGTACTAGCTTTTGCTACTTGCCAGTTGGTTGCAAAACTTACTCAGTAGGTGTTGGAAAGTTAAAATGCACCAAAGCCTACAGTTAAATAGCTTAGGAAGCTAAATTTGCAAGAGAATTGGTGAAATCTATAAACTCAAAGCTGCTAAAAGGAAATACCTACAGTTGGTGTTTAGTAGTTAAATGAGAAAACTGGCAACCATGTCTCTGGAAATTATACTTTTTCCCCCTTCCACATTATGTATATTTCAATTTTAACTTTTCAGCATATTTTTAATAAGCTTTGGAGACTTGGAACAGGAAGTTAGATACAGCCATTACCCTTCACTGAAGAAAATATCACCTAAGCTGGATAAAGTCATTGGGTGTTGGCAGGAGTGAATTAAAGCAAGCAACATGGCTCTAGGAGTTGAATCAGGCAGCTTGAGACCCATACATTTGAAAGGGACAGCAGTGTTGTGGTAGTAAAGTCTTGTCTTCCATGTGATATTGTGATCTACGTTGCATTGGTACCTTTAACTTCTTTACTCAGATTTAGATTTTATTAATGCTAATTTTGGACTTCTCTGTACCATACACCTTTGAAATGGAAAACAGTCTTTATTAACCCTGTCAGAGCCATAGGTCCTCCTTAAGCTGTAAAATGCCTGGTGGTAGCGCACGCGCGTGCGCACACACACACACACACACACACACACACACACACACACACAAAATCATTAAGGAAGTGGTGCTAGGGGAACCTCCTTTAGAATGAACCCATCAATCGAAGGTCCTCCCTAAGTTGTCTGATTGCATGGCAGTAGCAGTCATTAATGAAGAGGTACTAGGGGAGTTAATGAATTAAAGTACTGTATATCTGCTTGAATCATTCCTTGGATCAACTGAAATTTGAACTAGGTAGATTGCAGACTTAAGTTGCCCTTGTCCTGCAGTCCACCATCCTCCTTTTAGGGGACAAGGAAGTAGTTAAGAAATGTTTGTAATCAGGCAGTTAAGCGGCTCTAGTATCAGGCCCAACACTTAAATGAAATAATAAAATGAAATCGTTCTTCCTGTGACTGTTTCTCTTTCGCCCTTTGAATGTTTTCCCTTCTGCCAGTGACATTGTTTTAAATTCAGTGTCCAAACATCTTTCAATGAATGGATCTTGACTTTGTTCAAGTTTTGTTTGGAAAGATTTGTACTGTTTTAGATTTCTCATGTAATCCATACTTGAATATACTGTCCCTACGACTACTTCAGTAGATATAGATAAAGCACACAGGGAGTATGATGATGGATTATCTTCAGGTGTATTAGCAATGTTTACAGTTTTTTGCATTCCTTAAAAATTTGGCCATCCTCTTTTTTTAGTGGGTTAAGGTGTTCCCATTGGCCGATGTTTGGAATTTATTAGGTGGGTGTTTGTTATTGTATTTACTGTAGGTGGTCTAGTGGGTTAAGGTGGTTCAGCTGGATGTGCTTTGGAATATTGGGTCTTTTTTAGGTATAAAATTTAAACTTATGATCTTGTGTTTAGATGATCCAGTTGGCTGGTGTTTGAATGTTAGGTGTGTATGTCCAGATTAAATTAGTATGTTTGGGTGCCTGGTGGTGTAATATTTAGGTGCCTGGTTCTCCAGTAGGTTTAAGTGTCTGGTGCCTCAGCAACCACAACTTAGTATTTCAGTTTTGGGAATGGTTCAGTCCCATCAGATGAAAACTGTCCAGCTAAAGTTTTTCTATATCTGCAGGAGGTGAGATGATTTCTAACTAGATGGTTGAAGATGGTATCAAGAGAGCATGATCAACCTAGCTGTGTTAAGGGAAAAGCTGTATGTTTCAAGAAGATTGGTAATGTGTTAAAACTACATGTCTCTGTTTGCTTCAACTTGGCCAAAAATTGTCATGCTAATCACGAAAATGTGCTTTGGAAATGGTTAAACTTGTAGCGGTGAGGCAAGCTGCTAAAAGATACATCTTGGCCAAGTTAAGGTGAAAAATATAGCTGTATATACAGAAAGTCCTCGTTTGTGCTGGTCACGAAGTGCGGTTAGTGGAAGGAATGTAGGTGTAGATACATAAGTCTTCATTTTTTTTTAATCCAAATCTACACATTTTGTCCCCAGATTTGTTTATATGCTAGTCAAGTAGAAGTGCTGAGTTATTTTGTCCCCTGGCTTATCCATGGTAGTTTGCAGGCTGAATTTTCCCTTCACCTGTAGTGCACCATTATCCTTAGGGAGGTATATGTCTAGTAACCAAGGAGACTTGAAGGCAATCCCTCCCAGGACCCATGAAGTGGGTTGTTAACTAGTAACCAAGGAGACTTCTGTAGTCCACCATTATCCTTAGGAAGGATAAGGAAAGAACGGAGGGATGTTTTGTTTAATGAGATTCTAAACTGAAGGACTAGTTGTTGATCAACCCCAGTCTGTCTGGCCAAGCAAACTCATCAGCCACAGGCAAGCAACAAGCCCTTGCAGGGCCACCCCATGCAGTGAACCGGTGTTTCCTTGCACTGTAGGAACAAGGGAGGAGGTTTGGTTCCTGGATAGATGCTGCATTTGCATCTCTTCACCTAGTCAACATGGGCACCACAGTAGGCTCCACATCACTCAGTTATCTGGTTGTGTGGTTACCACTCAGCATTGTAAATGGTTTCCTGGGTTGCAGGGAAACATCAGGCTTGGCACCCTGTGTAAAACCACCTGAAATGGAAGAATAGAAATAAAAAGTGACAGGAAGGAAATGGAGAAGTAGACGGAGAGGACAGAAAGAGATTGATAGAGTTGAAGGAAGAATTAGGCAGTACTACAGTGCACAGTGCAACCTCAAAAGTTTGGAAAATTTAAAGTTCAAATACCTGAATTTATGAAATCAATTTTTATTTTCCAAAATTAGCTTGCAGATGACTGTAGACTCTAGCATGTAATGACAACTTATCTGGTACTGATAACCTCACTATAAAGTGTCTGGTCACCCATGTTAAAGAGTCCCTTACCTGTTTGTGGTTAAGAAGCTTTTTATTCTTTGATTCATTTGGATCATATTCAAATTTCACCATAATTGTGGCTTCAAAAAGGTGTTCTCACTACTGATTAGTGCAGTGCCATGAAAAAATGTATGCAACATTACAATGCAGCCACAAGTGTGTGTGTGCATGTGCTGTGAACCGATTGTAGTGAAGGAAACAACCATGTAAAAACATAAAATAGTGAAGATATTCAATTCTGTGCTGACTGGAACTAGAGTAAATAACTTTGCATGTGTCCTAAGATATTGGTGGTATTAAACATTACAGTTTATGACATGACAAAGCAGCGTGGTAAGATTAAATTTTTTTAGTGAAACTATGGTAAATATCCCTTAACCACACAACATGACAGAACGCTTGTCAGACGTGAACTAATTTTACTTATATTTTAATATAAGTATGGTTTTTGATAGGCAGCAGTCTCCTAATATATTTCCCTTGGATGATTTGTACCACTTTTAAACCACTTTGTATTCTGTATTTGAGTAAATTACAAAGTAACTTCAGAGTAATTATAAAAAAAAAAACTTTTCCACTCGTTTCACACACTGTACACATGCGTATTGCATCGCAATTTGAGATTCTAATATATCTGCAAGATAGAAATGCAGACCTGTTTAAATGTACATTATCATAAAATGCATCAATAATTAAACTGAGCATTGTGAGTGAGCAGTGCACAGTGTTAGTTAGGAAAAGTGGAACATCATGCCGCATCGGTCAGGCTGTAATATAAGGAATCGGCAAGGTGGTAGGCTATATCCATATATTGCCAGACTCCATAATCCTGTAAGGGGTGGCCACTTGACTTTGAGTAAGTTTCACGGGGAGGGGCACTAACCCTCCGCCAACACACTTAGTGACATGTAGGGAACACGTATGGGTTTTTTATATGGTTACCACCCAGCATTGTAAATGGTTTCCTAGCTTACAGGAAACCATTAGGCTTGCCTGTAAATGTAAAGTCACCTGAAAAGGAAAGAAGGGTAATAAAAAGTGACAGGAGAGTTGGGAGCAATTGGAAGAGCAGAGGGCAGATACAGAAAAGAATGATTAAGGTGAAGGAAGAAGTAGGCAGCACTACGTCAAGTGAGTGGATGATGTTTACTGAAAGATGTAATTATTCATTGTACAGTGCTCCATTTTTTATGGATATTAATGCAGAATTATTGTCCCTTACAACTTACTGATGGATGTTAAAAATGAATACAACTGCAGTGTGTTTTATAACAATTGGTCATATAGAAGATGCAAGAGAAATGCACAAGAAAAATACTTCATGGTGTGTAACGAAAATTATTACCTAACAGATAAGAGATAATTGGTAGTGTTAACATTGGAAAATGGATGCTCGAAGCCAGCAAGTTAACCCATACTACAACAATGCTTGTGTAAAAAGCATGTCTAAACTGTGAGAATGAAGACAAAGGTGGCCAGAGAAATGCTGTATCAAAAATTCAAATTTTTAAAAAGTTCAAATAGTTTGGACACAAGCACTTTGAATTTTAGAGGTTAAACTGTGATCACAATCACCTACCACCTGAGGGATGGGTGACCAAGGAGGCTCATGATAGCAAGTCTCTTTTACCTGTAAAGGCTATTGCAGTACCACATTGATATGATTAGTAGCCTAACCATAACAAGAAGACTGTGCCACCTCATGAAGGGAACTTTCTCCATTGCGTGTTAAATTTGTTATAACTTGTTTTCAGCCTGACATATCCCTATTCCCTTTTGTCTCAGTTGATGGCAGTGTGTCAGATTGAAGGGTTGATATGACTAATAACCAAAGGTGATTGTATTTAGGGCTGGTGACTACTGTCAAAGCAGAGGGAGTGAGGCCATGTGTGGTTTTCCACATGGGGGTGGGAACTAACTGGATCTTGTTCAGTGCTTGAGAAGTGGGTGTGCAAGAGATGTAGTGGTATTAGAGGTAGACTGTGAAAAATGCTGATTTGTGTAGTGTGTGTGGAAGAGCATATGGCGATTCATGTTTGAAAGGATTGATCTTGCTGGTGAGTCTCTTGAGTGTGTGAAGGATTTTTTTTTTTTAATTTGGGAACATGTTATGTGCTGGAGGTTGGGCAGGAGTTGGTTCAGTGGCTAGGGTAAGGAGTGGTTGCCTCTCCTGACATTGAAAGGGCATCCCCTCAGTGCTAAGTGCTAAGGGATCTTTTTGTATGTGGCATGTATGGTGATGAGACCTGGATAGTGAAGAAAGAGGATGTTGGTGGGCTCAAAAGTACAGAAATGACAGATTTGTATGTAGTGCATCCTTGAATGACAGGCCCTGGGAGTGGCGTTAGGACTGCAGTTGAAGAGTTAAGAAAGATGGGATTTCAATGTATTGTGATGTAGATGAGGTGAAGAGAGAAAGGGTTTGGGCATGTGGAGAGGATGGAGGGTGAGAGGTGTGAATGTTTAGGGCAGAGTTGCGAGAGGCATACTAAAAAGACTTGGGATGAAGTCATAGTGAGACCTCAGGGGTAAGGGACTGAACTGGGAGACTGCAAGAGGTGAAGTAGCATGAAGAGTTGCCCTTAGGTGACCAAGGCTGATATATTCAAGCATGTTGGAGCTTTTGAATACAGTATGAAACTAAACAAAGCAGCCAGGGAGACTGATTCATACCTCATTACTGAGGATCATCAAATAATGCAACCCCCCCCTTTTTTTTTTGGCCCAGTTCTGTCAGTTGAAAAGTGTCCCTATAAAGCTTAGTCAGGGTACAAAATTTTCCATTACCAGTTGTATGGAGGGAATAATGTTTGTTTAGGCCATACCTGTGACTAAATGAGGACATCTGTATATGCACTCTGTTTTTGTGGATGTGGGAGCATTTCTTGGCCAGTCAGTCGGTCAGACCATTTGATATTTCAGCAGTTCTCCACTTGTGTAGAATTTAACATATTATGGCCCTCATGATCCCACATCCATATATATCCTACGTATATATTTGTGTGCTGACCATAATATATTTCATTCCATTAAATAATTCTTTGATATAAATGTTTTCATATTCTGTCTAGTGGAGTATGCAATTTTCCGCCTTTAAGACTTTTGTAATATGAATAACAGCTTGATTTCAACAAGGCAGTTGTAGAATTTCCGATATTTTGGAGGTGGTAAAGTTAATCGTGCTCTTTAAAATCTTATGTCAGCTTTGCCAGTGAGTGAAGTATTGTTGCCACTCTTAATCAAAATGTGAAACACATAACCAAAGAACTGCAGCTAAAAAAAAAATGTACTCCCAGTGCAGACAAAAAATTATTTGAAACTTACCAATCTTTTTGCTTTAATGGCAATTAGTGATGCAGCAGTGCCAATTTTTATTCTCTCTTATTTCAGCTGTTGCATGTTTGTCTCATTTCTGTTACTAAATCAGTGGTCACTGCTCCTCTGAAACGTCTGCTTGCATCCCTCACCACTCTGGCGGAGTCCCCAGGGGGGGGGACCATAAATGCCCCCACCATCCGCCCCTTTCCCGGTGACGACTCTCGGAGCTGCCTGGAACCACTGTCTGACTCACTCCTTCATTTCTGTAACATTCGCGGCCTTTCCTCAAACTTTCGCTCTGTTGAGCACCACCTCTTCTCCTCTAAACCTCACCTTCTCTTTCTTACTGAGACTCAGCTGTCTGAGACAACTGATAGCAAACCCTTTTCTGTATCCTCCTACTTTCTCTATTCTCATTTCAAAGCCAAAGGTGGCTGTTGTGTATATGTACGCAATGATCTATCTTGCTCTCGTGTTCCTGAACTTGATTCTTCTGAATTCTCTACTCTCTGGCTTCGGCTCTCCTGTCATTCTCTGACTAAATATATCTGTGCTGTTTACTTATCTCCTAATGCTACTGACTATCAAAAATTCTTTGACTATCTTACTTCTACGATGGAACACATTCTATCCAATTCTCCTGTCTCTGAAATCTCCATTTTAGGAGATTTCAATGTTCACCACCACCTTTGGCTCTCCTCTCCTTTCACTGATCCACCTGGTGAACAAGCCTACATCTTTTCTATCCTTAATGACCTAGAGCAGCTTGTACAGCACCCTACCCGTATCCCTGACCGCCTTGGAGAGAGTTCCAACATACTTGACCTTTTCCTAACAACTAATCCTTCTGCTTATACTGTTAATCTTTTCTCTCCGTTGGGCCCTTCCGATCGTAACCTTATTACTTTAACCTGTCCTATTGCTCCAGTATGGCCTGTGGACCCTCCAAAGAAACGCCGCCTGTGGCACTTTGGAGCTGCAGATTGGGAGGCCCTCAGACAGTACTCCTTTGATTTTCCTTGGAATGATTATTGCTTCCATGGCCGGGAGCCGTCTGAGTGTGCCTTGCGTATTACGGAGGTTATTCTCTCGGGCATGGAAGCATACATTCCTTTTTCATATCCTCTGACTAATGCAAGAAAGCCTTGGTTTAATCACGCTTGTTCTAATGCTATCCGCAACAGAGAGAGGGCCTTTAAAAGGTACCGGAGCCAACCCACCCCTGAATCACATCTTTTTTATATTTCTGCCCGGAATCGTGCTAAGTCTGTTCTTCGCTCTGCTAAAAATAATTTCATCCGTGCTAAATGTTCCCAACTCTCCAACTCGAATTCTTCTCGCTCCTTTTGGCACCTTGCCAAAAACCTTTCTAACAACTTTACCTCATCATCCTTCCCTCCTCTTTTCTACTCTGATGGTTCTGTAGCTATTTCTTCTACTGATAAAGCAGATCTCTTTGCTCAGACTTTCTCCTCCAATTCTACCTTAGACAATTCTGGTGCTGTTCCTCCATCACTTCCCCCCTCAGACTTCCTCATGACTGGCATTAAAATTTCTTCAGCTGATGTATTTTCTGCCATCACTGGCCTCAGTATTAACAAGGCATATGGGCCTGATGGAGTCCCTCCTGTTGTCCTCAAAAACTGTGCTTCTGTGCTTACACCCTGCCTAGGTAAACTCTCACCTTTGTCTCTCAACTTGTACCTTTCCTTCTTGCTGGAAGTTTGCTCTCATTCAGCCAGTCCCAAAGAAGGGTGACCATTCTCAACCCTCCAACTATCGTCCAATTGCTTTAACATCCTGTGTTTCAAAAGTTTTCGAATAAGTTCTTAACAGAAAAATTTTAAAGCGCCTTTCCAGTCACAACCTTCTTTCTGATCGTCAGTATGGGTTCCGTCAGGGACGCTCCACTGGCAACCTTCTCACCTTCCTTCCAGACTCCTGGTCATCCTCCTTTCGGGACTTTGGTGAAAGCTTTGCCATTGCACTTGACATCTCAAAGGATTTCGATCGAGTCTGGCATAAATCTTTGATTTCCAAACTGCCCTCTTACGGTTTCTATCCTTCTATCTGTGCCTTCATCTCTAGCTTCCTTTCTGGTCGTTCTATAGCTGCTGTTGTAGACGGCCATCGTTCTTCTCCTAGACCTATCAACAGTGGTGTTCCTCAGGGCTCCGTCTTATCACCAACTCTCTTTCTTTTATTCATTAATGACCTTCTAAGCTGTACATCAAACCCTATCCACTCTTGCTGATGATTCCACCCTTCACCTTTCCATTAGATTTCCGCAACGTCCATCTCAGCAGTTACTTCAGCAAACAAGGGATGAGGCTATGGCACACCTAATGTCTGACTTGGCTCATATATCTGATTGGGGTAAAAATAATCTTTTTATTTTTAATGCATCAAAAACTCAGTTCTTACACTTATCAACCCGACAAAATCTTCCTCAGGATTACCCACTAATTTTTAATAATGTCCAGCTCAGTCCTGCATCATCCTTGAACATGCTAGGGGTTTCATTCTCTTGGGATTTGTCTTGGAAAGAACATATTACATCTCTTGTGAAATCTGCTTCCAAGAGATTAGGTGTGCTGGGCCGACTCCGAACTTTCTTTACCCCTGCACAGATGTTGACCTTGTACATGGGTTTTATTCGCCCGTGTATGGAGTACAACTCTCATGTGTGGGGAGGCTTCCTACATGCAGTTCTTCTCAATAGGGTGGAGTCAGAGGCTTTTCGTCTCATTAACTCTCCTCCCCTTACTGATTCCCTTCAACCTTTGTCTCTTTGCCGCACTGTTGCATCTTTATCTCTCTTCTATCGCTATTTCAACGGTCACTGTTCCTCTGAACTGTCTGCTTGCATCCCTCCACCTCTACGACGGGCACGTAGTACCCATCTAGCAACAAACTCTCATCCCTTTTCTGTCCAACTCTCTAATGCAAGAGTTAACCGTTACTTCCAGTCCTTCATTTATGCAACTGGTCAACTCTGGAACTGTCTCCCTCTGTCTGTATTCCCTGCTTCCTATGATCTCCAATCTTTCAAACGCAGTGTGTCCAGGCATCTCGAAATGAATGGATCTTGAATTTGGCTCTCTTTTGTATTGTTTTTACTTTTTCTTGGAAGGAACAGTATGCGGGCCCTGGCGTTTGGTTCCTTCTTTCTTGCATTAAAAAAAAAAAACTCGTTTCTTTTGTGTCCAACTCTCTAATGCAGGAGTTAACCATTTCCCTTATTCCTTCATGTATGCAGCAGGTCAACTCTGTAACTGCCTTCCACTTCACTTCCTACTGCCTATGACCCTCCAGTCTTTTAAATGCTGTGTGTCCAGGCATCTCAGAATTAACAGATCATGAATTTGGCTCTTAACTTTTTGTTATTTGTTGGAGGGAACAATAATTCAGGCTTTCTAGCATTTGGTCCCTACTTCCTTGCATAAAATATTTAAATTGTTGTGGGAACACTGTTGCCTAAAAATTCAGTGCTGTAGTGTTCTCTGTCATGTTGGAGGACTTATCAAAGACCAGTTGCCTGGGTATGAAATGGCTGGGTAGACCAGGAGCAGCATGCTGACTTTATATATAATTTATTTGTTGCCTACTTGCATCAGACCATCAGCAATAAATGTAAACTTTAGGCCGTCTCTGTTAAGATGCGTGTCTATTTAGTATATAATCAAGAAAATGAGGGATGTAAACTGTAGGAGGCTGTTCATAAGCTGCCTTTTTTTTCCTCCAAGGTTTTTTAAAAGGAAGTCTTAAAGGCGAGAAATGTTCAGATACATAACTTGTGGCCTTAATATTAAGTTTTTATTTTCTTAATAGGATATGCCATTGTTAGGTATATAAAGCCAGCATTCCACATTAGTAGTCAGATGTGATAGTTCATTCTGTTGCCTTTTGCTGCAAAAATTAGAATTGGGAGACAGAAGATGTAATGGGAAGGATGGAGTGGAGAGGATGGAGAGAGAATAAAGTAGTAGAGTGTAGAGGGTATGTGAGGTGGAGGGTGAGACCAAGGATTAGATGGAGGGATGAAATAGAGAAGTATATGAGTGAGGATTATGTAAACTGGGGGGGAGAGAGAGAGAGACTAACTAGGGGAGTAGTATGTGAGGTGGAGGATGGGGCCTGAGGATGAGATAGAGGGATGGGATGGAGAGGTACACTCATGATTACTAATCTCTGACCAGA
>JAGKTI010035431.1:0-11257 GCA_018397915.1 Birgus latro | reverse complement strand
GATATTCACTCTTTCTCTAATCATACCTTCTAGAACTCTCTCCATTACTTTCATTATCTGATCTAAGAGCTATATACCTCTGTAATTTCCCCTTTCCAGGGCATCACCCTTTCCCTTGTACACATTTACAATTACACTCCTCAGCCAATCATATGGGACAACAGACTCATATACAATCCTATTTATCAGGTCAGTGACTAAACTCACCCCAGTATCTCCTGAGGCCTTCAACATTTCGGCAGTCAACCCAGACACACCTGCCGCCTTCCCCACCCGCATCCTGCCTATTGCCTCACTCACAGTAGCAGCGTCAATCAAAGGCCAAGGGCCAAACACTGGATCAGCGGGCTCCAAACCTTGTCTATCCCAATCAAACTCCTCATTCAACAATCGGCTATAATGCTCTCTCCATGCATCTTTAATATCCTCATTGCTCACCACCACCCTTCCATCATCATTCTTCACACACTGGTCACCTACAATGTCCCGATTATCCCTCTTCACCTGATTTGCCACCCTAAAAATCATATTTTTCCTTTCTCCATGATTTAGATTATCAAGTAAAAGTCTCTGTGACTCAGACTTCACCCTGTATACCTCTCTTCTAGCCCTGTGCTTGGCAGTCAAGTACTCCTCCCTGTTACCACCATTCTTCCATTCCCGGAAAAGCCTTCTTTTCTCCTTAACTGCAGCTTCTACACCCTCATCCCACCACCAAGTTACTTTATGTCTTGGTGGGCCTCTTGTCCAACCGCATATTGTATCGGTAACTCTCAAGAGGTTGTTCTTAAGGGCTCTATACTGTTCATTAACGCCTCTATCTACGGCTTCCTGTTCAGCCACCACTCTCCTCATCTCACTATAAAAGGCATCCCTTACTGATTGGTTTCCCAGCTTCCATATTTTCCTCCTAGGTACATATGTCATCCTTCTCATCACTCGATCCTTAAGCACCATGTCACAAATCAACAGTTTGTGCTGCTGCACACACTCCTCGCTTCCTATAACTTTAACATCCCTCAATCTCCTATCAACCCTCCTGACCAGAAAATAATCTATCTGACTACTAATTCCCCCGAACTCATACATAATCAACCGGCTGATTCTTTTCCTAAAATGTGTGTTGCACACAATCATGTCCATAGCCTCCCCAAACTCGAGTATTCTTTCCTCTTCCGCATTCCTCACACCATACGCACATCCTCCATGGACTCCTTCATAACCTTGAGATGCTTCACCCACATGACCATTATACCCTCCCAGAACCACTACCTCATCATCACCCATACCACTCACTACACGTATTAAATCATCCCAAAATCTATCCTTCTCTGCGTCATCCAATCCCACCTGTGGAGCATATGCCGATATAACTGAAACCAACCTCTGCCTGACCAAAATTTTCACTACTAATATCCTATCACTTACTCTCAAAACATTCATGACATATTCCACCCATTTCTCTGCAACCAACACACCCACACCTCCATATCCGTCAGTTCCCCCCTGCCAAAACAACTTATAGTAGCAATCCTTCCCAACAATCTTTGTGGCTGATCCACCCCTGTACCGGACTTCCTGTACTGAAATTTTCACTACTAATATCCTATCACTTACTCTCAAAACATTCATGACATATTCCACCCATTTCTCTGCAACCAACACACCCACACCTCCATATCTGTCAGTTCCCCCCTGCCAAAACAACTTATAGTAGCAATCCTTCCCAACAATCTTTCTGGCTGATCCACCCCTGTACCGGACTTCCTGTACTGAAATAATAATGTCAGGACACTAAAATATCATAACACACAAACATAATACCCAGTAAGGTATATATTGTTAACATGTAATACAGAGGATGGAAGAAAGTCCTAGGTAGGATACTTACTGACTGAGTTGGGGAAATAACAGAGGAATTAGTTGGAGAAGAACAGGGAGGTTTTAGGAAGGGAAGAGGTTGTGTATATCAGATATTCATTGTTAGATCTTTATTGGACAAGTTTCTAGAAAAGGGAAAGAAGTTGTATGCAGCCTTCTTGGATTTGCAGAAAACATATGACAGGGTGGATAGACAAGGATTGTGAAAATTATTAAGAATATATGGAGTAGATGGGAAGTTGTTGAATAACGTGAAGAATATACATGAGGGTGCTAAGGTTGCAATGCATGTGGATAGTGAACTATGTAAATTTCTGTATTTGAAGGTAGGATTGAAACAGGGATGTGTCATGTCTCCATGGCTGTCCAATCTGTATATGGATGGGGTTATAAAAGAGATACAAGGTAGGCCAGTGGATGTTGGAGGGGCTCTAATGAGAGAAGGCAGTGTTCGGAAACTCACTGTACTGTTGTTTGCAGATGATACTGTGTTGTTAAGTGAAGATGAAGGGGAGCTGCAAGGCTTGGTGGATGAGTTTGGGAGAGTGTGTAAGAAACGGAATCTAAAGGTGTATGTAGGGAAGAGTAAAGTTATGGTCTTCGAGAGACATGAAGTCAGTGAATGTACAATGAGGTTGGATGAGGAAGAAATGGAAAATGTTAGTGCATTTAAGGACTTGTGTTGCATGGAGGGGGACGTGGAGGTGATATGTCTGTGGCCACCCCTTATGGGATTAAGGCGTCTAGCAATTGACAGATAGATTGACAGAAGAAGGTCGCACCTAAGCTCGAGAGATCTAAAGGAAACAGCAATGCACATTCTAGTTGGGGAATTTGCACACGGCACAGTATGACACCTGATGGGAAACTCCACGGTCGTGGTAAGTTCCACACACACACACACACACACACACACACACACACACACACACACACGACCCAACCATCATATACAGGGGAAATTGGGGACACAGGGCAGAAGGGGTTAGGAGAGAGAAGAGGCAATGGGAAAGGCAGGAACAGAATGCACGGAGTTAGCAAGCATTAACTGCTCTCTCTCCAGTACTGCTCTTGTGAGATACCTCCTCTGGAGAAATAAAACTGCAGTCAAACTCCAGACTCATCTTTATCTCTCTCCTGCCATCTATGACAAGAATAACTTAAACATTTTCTCCTCTTAAAAATCCCTACAGTCTTACATATTTTTGGAAATGCTCGGCAAAGGCTACAACATTATTGTTTGGTAGTTGTTACAGCTCTTTGTTTCAGTAGGTGGAATGATGATTCTGCTATGTGAGACAACTGTTGTATGAATGATCTGTGGTATCCCGCTAGACCTAAAAAAAATTGTCTTACTTCATCCACATTTGTGGGTTCAGGGAAATCCCTTACTGCTTGTATTTTGTCCTCAGAGGTGTGGATCCCTTCTGCATCGAGTTTGTGGCCTAAGAATTTTATTTCCTTAAATCAAAATTTACATTAGGCAGCTTAATTTTCATACCAGCACTGGATAACTTGTGTAGGAGCTGATCTAATTTCTGTAAATGTTCATCTACTGTGTGTATTGCATTTATGATGTCATCCAAGTACACAAAGATACCATTTCCTAACATTCCTGATAATACACAATTCATAAATCACTGGAATGTGCCTGGCACTGTCCTTAACCCCATCGGCATTCTTTTCTATTGATAATGCCCTTTGTATAGAAAGCAGTGTATTTGCCCAACTCGTCATCAAGCACAATTTGACAGTATCCATTAAGCAAAATGATTGTCGAAAATACATTATTTTCTGGTCAGATATTCTGCGAGACATCACCTAACAATGGCATAGGAAATCGGTCTGGGATTGCGTGTTGGTTTCATTTATGGTAATCGACTACTGCATGCATTTCACCGTTTCATTTGGGCACAAAAAATAATGGGGCATTCCACGGGGAGACTGATGGCTTGGTAAGACCCATTTTTAACATTACATCAACATACTGATTTGCAAGGGTACGCTGTGAGTGTGCTACCCTATATGCTGGTACATATATTGGTTGTATGTCCTGGTGTATGTTAGTTTTGCGTTTGATCAGGTTAGTGCAACCTAATTTTTCTCCACGTAATGCGACTGTCTGTCGGTTTTTCTAATAAATCCATTAGAGAAGCAGACTGTAGCTCCAGTTGACCAGGGCAGTATTCCCAAGGTGGGTAGCAGGCTGGTGATAGGGAGAGCTGGAACTCCCATTTCACCAACCCTCAGGACTTGATCCTGACCATCCCCCTTTGCTGGACATTTTCAGTGCCTCATTTACACAGAGAGTAGGCCAGCATACTCTCTTAATACCCTTATCTTCAACTGTCTACACCACACTACATGCACATATGATACCACACCTTCCTTTCACACTTCCCTTAGCAATGGCCGCTGCAATAATAATGTCAAAAGAGGTGGCACCTTGGATTGCCACCACCGGCAGGGTAGGGCTGGCGGCACAGGGTCCTCCCGGTCGCCATCATGCGACTGTGCCGGCAGTGACCATTGCAATTTCCAATCTTGCTTGTCGGCAGAAAAGTGAAGGTGCAGCCTTATTCTTTACAAATATCGGTGGCCTTTGGGCCAACCTAAATTCAGTTCATTTCTTCCTATACTCCATATCGCCTCTGGCCCTATTCCTCACTGAAACACAAATCTCACCCCATACTGAAATATCCCCGTTTTGATTTCCCGGTTACCATCTTCTCACAAACTTCCGTAACAAGGGCAGCACCAGCTGTTACATTAAATCTCAATATGCAGTAGATAGTATCTTAAACTTCACTTCATCCAATTTTGATTACTCATTGTACAAACTAAATTATCTAAATATTACCAAATATATCTGTGTAGTCTATCACTCCCCCAATGCCTCTTCAGAACCCAGTGCATTTGACTCAATATCCACGCAGTTGAGTAACCTCAACCTCGCACTTAGTACGAAATAACCATTTTGGGTGATTTTAACATACATAATGTTGAATGGTTATTGCATTCTGCCAGGAATGACGATGCTGGTCTAGAGTGCGACCTGTTTGCAGAATCGTTTAATCTCACGCAGCTGGTAAAGCAACTAACCATAATGCCCATCTCCTGAATCTATTCCTGACAAATAATCTAGATCAACACAGGATAGAGGTACTGGCACCACTTGGATCCTCTGACCACAATCTCATCAAAGCCTCATCAGTTAGCCCCCCCAAACCTTCCCATTCTGAACCTGTTAGGGTGACCCAATGGCACTTTGATAGGGCAAACAGGGATGGATTTAGAAATTATCTTGCTGATATTCCATGGAAGTCCTTCTCTAGTGACGCCAATTCTATCCAGTCCCATATTAGTGATTTTATACTAGCTTTTTTTTTTTTTTTTATGCAAGGAAGAAGGAACCAAAGGCCATAGGCCTGCATACTGTTCCTTCCAAGAAAAAGCATAAACAATACAAAAGAGAGCCAAATTCAAGATCCGTTCAATTCGAGATGCCTGGACACACTGCGTTTGAAAGACTGGAGATCATAGGAAGTAGGAAATACAGACAGAGGAAGACAGTTCCATAGTTGACCAGTTGCATAAATGAAGGACTGGGAGTAACGGTTAACTCTTGCATTAGAGAGTTGGACAGAAAAGGGATGAGAGTTTGTTGCTAGATGGGTACTACGTGCCCATCGTAGAGGTGGAGGGATGCAAGCAGACAGTTCAGAGGAACAGTGACCATTGAAGTAGCGATAGAAGAGAGATAAAGATGCAACAGTGCGGCGAAGAGACAAAGGTTGAAGGGAATCAGTAAGAGGAGGAGAGTTAATGAGACGAAAAGCCTTTGACTCCACCCTATTGAGAAGAGCTGCATGTGGGGAGCCTCCCCACACACGAGAGTTGCACTCCATACACGGGCGAATAAAACCCGTGTACAAGGTCAACAACTGTGCAGGGGTAAAGAAAGTTCGGAATCGGCTTAGCACACCTAATCTCTTGGAAGCAGATTTCACAAGAGACGTAATATGTTCTTTCCAAGACAAATCCCGAGAGAATGAAACCCCTAGCATGTTCAAGGATGATACAGGACATAACTGTTCATTATTAAACATTAGTGGGTAATCCTGAGGAAGATTTTGTCGGGTTGATAAGTGTAAGAACTGAGTTTTTGATGCATTAAAAATAACAAGATTATTTTTACCCCAATCAGAGATACGGGCCAAATCAGACATTAGGTGTGCCATAGCCTCATCCCTTTTTTGTTGAAGTAACTGCTGAGATGGACGCTGCAGGAACCGAATGGAAAGGTGAAGGGTGGAATCATCAGCATATGAGTGGATAGGGTTAGATGTACAGCTTAGAAGGTCATTGATGAATAAAAGGAAGACAGTAGGTGATAGGACAGAACCCTGAGGAACACCACTGTTGATAGGTCTAGGAGAGGAACGATGGCCGTCTACAACAGCGGCTATAGAACGACCAGAAAGGAAGCTAGAGATGAAGGCACATAGAAGGATAGAAACCGTAGGAGGGTAGTTTGGAAATTAAAGATTTATGCCAGACTCGATCGAAAGCCATTGAGATGTCAAGTGCAATGACAAAGCTTTCGCCAAAGTTCCGAAAGGAGGATGACCAAGAGTCTGAAAGGTAGGTGAGAAGATCGCCAGAGGAGCGTCCCTGACGGAATCCATACTGACGATCAGAAAGAAGGTTGTGACAGGAAAGATGCTTTAAAATTTTTCTGTTAAGAATTGACTCGAAAACTTTTGAGACACAGGATGTTAAAGCAATCGGACGATAGTTAGGGGGTTGGGGATGGTCACCCTTCTTTGGGACTGGCTGAATGAGAGCAAATTTCCAGCAAGAAGGAAAGGTACAAGTTGAGAGACAAAGGCGAAAGAGTTTACCTAGGCAGGGTGTAAGCACAGAAGCACAGTTTTTGAGGACAACAGGAGGGACTCCATCAGGACCATATGCCTTTTTAGTATTGAGGCCAGTGATGGCAGAATACACATCAGCTGAAGAAATTTTAATGTCAGTCAAGAGAAAGTCAGAGGGGGGAAGTGATGGAGGAATAGCACCGGAATCGTCTAAGGTGGAATTGGAGGATAAAGTCTGAGTGAAGAGATCTGCTTTATCAGTAGAAGAAATAGCTACAGAGCCATCAGAGTAGAAGAGAAGCTGGTATGGATTTGTTCATACAAGTCAGCAGTTCACTGAAAGATCGAACTCTCCAAAATGGTTTGATAGCTGCTGTGCAAGAGCAACTGCCCAAGGGTCATTAGCATACAACACTTACTTAAAATAAAAACATCTGAATCACTGTCAATTTAAAATTGCTAGAAACCATGCAAAAACTGTAATAAATCTCGCCAAATCAAACTTTCTTCATAATCAAGTATCAAAACTACTTAACAACCCTAATGACAATAGAATATTTTGGTCAACTCTTCATTCTTTCAATAATAACTTAAACAAGTCATCATCCATTCCCCCATTAAAATCTTCAGATGGCAACATTACAAATGACCCACATAGGAAAGCAAACATCCTTGCCAGCACGTTTGCCAGAAATTCTACTTTGGAGGAAGTCAGCCAGAACGTCCCAGTATTAGAACCTGACTCTCCCGAAATTGTCCAACTTAAAATACAGACAAGATATGTAAAATCCATCTTAGATAATTTACCTATGAATAAAGCTCCAGGCCCAGATGGAATTCCTCCAATTGTTTTGAAAAAGTGTTCCCTAGAACTTGCACCTGTTCTTGCTAAACTATTCAGACTATGCATACATATTTCATTGTTCCCTAATTCATGGAAAGAAGCCAATATCCACCCACTTCCAAAGAAAGGAAGATCCTCTGACCCGTCTGATTATAGACCAATAGCTGTCACATCTTCTCTTGGTAAAGTATTTGAAATTTTAATCAATAAGCACATAGTTAAAGACCTCGAATCCAACAACTTAATTAGTGATAAACAATATGGTTTTCGCCATGAAAGATCCACCACTGACATACTTAATATCCTGACTCATAACATTCACCAATCAATCGACCTATATGGAGAAACTCACGCAGTAGCCCTTGATATTTCCAAGGCTTTTGACGGAGTATGGCATCATTCCCTGCTGTCCAAGCTTCCTTGCTATGGACTAATGTCTTTTGTTCTTCTGCTTGCCTCATATCTCAGCGACAGAAAAATAAGAGTAAAAGTAGATGTTGTATATTCCAATTTCCACTCAATTAACGCTGGTGTGCCACAGGGGTCAGTTCTGGTACCAACCCTGTTCCTGGTTCATATTAATGATCTCTTATCTGTCACTAACAATCCCATACATTCATATGCAGATGACTCAACACTTCACAGTTCATTCACACTCAGACACCCATTTACAAAGTCTGATATATCTAACTCTCAACTCAGCACAGCCATCTCCATAAATCAAGAATTATCTATGATCAGTGAATGGGGACAAAACAACGTTGTCTCATTTAATGCTAGTAAAACCAAATACAGTAATCCCTCCAATATCCGTTGTAATAGAGCCAAAGGCATGTCCGATTATTGGTTTTGTCCGGATATTGGTCCTGAAGCTCCAGCACTGGTTTTTCATGACCCTAACCTAACCTAACCTAAATCAGAAAACTACCTTCCTACCTCCCTACTGGACATGTATAGGACTTATTTAGGTCCCTTTTCACATAAATAATACACACATAGCATGAATTTATTGAATTTTAACCAAAAAATGATGATTTAGAGGTGAGTGAGTCATAGGAGCTCAAACTTGCCAGCATAGTATAAGTAAGTATCTGACATGGAAATCATCTTTTCTCACATTTTATGCACTAAATTATTGGATACAAAGCATCAAATACAGTAAATGATGTTAATTGCTACCAGAAAAATGGTTAGGTTAGGTTAGGTTAGGTTAGGTTAGGTTAGGTTAGGTTAGGTTATGACCAGACATGAAATTCACTACTTCAACCTTTTTCATAGCTGGTGCACTTAATAACCATGCATGAAAGAATTAAATTAAAAGCAGGAAATTATGATTAACACAATGTTAGGTTAGGTTAGGTTAGGACCAGACATGAAATTCACTGCTTCAACCTTTTTTCTAGCTGTTTTACTTAAGAACCATGCATGGAAAAATTAAATAGCAAGCAGGAAATTATGATTAACATTTAGGGTAATTTTTTAACACATGTACAGCATGATGAAAACAGGTTAGGCATGAAAATCTTTATGGTAACCATAGGTTAGGTTAGGTTAGGACTGGACATGAAATTCACATCTTCCACCTTTTTTCTAGCTGTTTTGCTTAAGAACCATGAATGGAAAAATTAAATTGCAAGCAGGAAATTATGATTAACATTTAGGGTAATTTCTTAACACATTAACAGCATGTCGGGAAGCCGACATGCATCCCCTCGAGCAGGTGTAAGACACAGAGCGGTGACAGAGGTGCAAATGACACCGCCTGCCGGAAGAGAGTTTAGGATGAAATGCGGACAGGGGAGAAAGAGTAGCGATTCGGTGTACAGCTGTGGGCAATAGGGAGATGGAATAAGGAAGAGAGGTTGAGAGGAAGAAATAAATAGAGGAAGGAGGAGGAGAGAGAGAGGAGTAGTGCGGGTGGTGTTGGTCGAGTTGTTTACACAGGAAAAGTGTTGGCTAGGCAGTTCAGACCGTGAGAGCGGGTGCTGACACAGCGAGTCTGGTAGGGCCTCTACGGTGGGTGAAGCGGGTGACATGTGGGTGACGGCGCTGGGTGAGTGGATGACTCATCATCACCCACCACACCCCATATGACTGCTGGCGAATATCGGCAACCTTCTGAGGCCAGAAAGGGGTACAGACCTCAGTTCAGACTAGAACTTGGCGAAGAGCAGACACAGAGAGCTGGAGGACGGTGAGACAGCTTGGCGCGCTTGGTGCAGAGACGTCGCTGTATAGCCGAGAGTAAAGTTCCAGGGAGCCAGCATGCGAGCATTACTGGTAGTAAGTGAAAGTACATGCTTTGTGACCGCGGGTATAACTGACCAGCAGTGCTATTTATTTGTCTGTCGTCTGGGAACTAGTAAGGACTCCTAGTTGTCTGTGTCTGGGAACTAGTAAGGACTCCTAGTTAGAAAACGGAAGGAGTCTAAGAACTAGTAAGGACTCCTAGTTTGAAACGGAGGGAGTTAAGATTTTAAATGTTTAAGTGTGTTTTTCTTATATTGATGTAACAGTGATTTCATATATATGAATAACTAAAGAGTGCTATATATATATAACAGCACTAGTGCGTTTTTACAAGACTGGCTTTGCTTTATTAAAATAGTGTTAATATTCCAGTGATTTTAAGAGTAGACGTGTATGTGCGGTTTTTAGGTACTTATGCACGTAGTGAAATGAGGTGGGAATTACCTCAGAGTTATTTGTAGATTTTTGTAAATACTATTTTGTAATTAAAGCCTAGAAAAGCCATATTACTTTTTCACTTCTTCCAGTTCCCAGTTTTAAGCACATGTGTGTCGGGGCATTTTAGTGAAGTCCCCCCATGTCGTGCGTTACCTGTGTCGAGGCGGAGTTAAACTACGCTACCACTTTGTATTAAATACGGGAGAATTTATTCCCGAGAAATACCGTAACGACACCTGGGTAGCGGCACGACATATTGGTAGCAGCGGTTAGGGATCATCGTGCCACGGCTGCAACGTATTGGTAGCAGCGGTTAGGGATCGGTGCTGCAACGTATTGCTAGCAGCGGTTAGGGATGACCGTGCCACAGTGCTGCAACATTTTAGTAGCAACAGTTTGGGATCACTCACAGAGCTGCAACATTTTGGTAGCAGTGGTTTGGGGTTATTCCCAACTTTGAGTAATTAAAGGAAATAACTTAAGGGAACTGGAAGGAAGAAATAGTGAATAGTGAATATTCTTCTTTTTAATTTGTTCTGTAAATGAGTGATTTTGATTGGGAGGACGTTCTAAACCCAGTTGAGGAATTACTTGATTCAGACGATTCTGACTCTGTTCCTGTAGATTCTGACTCTGTTTCTGACGACTCTGACGCAGAAGACTCTGACGAAATGGACGACAGGACTACAACACCTGTTAACCCTCATCCTTCGAGTACTACTGGGGCAGAAATAGCTCAGTTATCCCAGCAGCTATCTCAGGCGATCTCAGATAATAGTAAGAATCCCATACAACAATTGGGGGCCATGAAATATTTTTGTAGTTCAAAGTTTCGCTCCTCACCGGAATATCCAGGAAAGAGACTGGAGCCAGATGTTATGATCTGGTTAGGTGATATAGAGATGAGGACAAGTGATGCCTCGAAGTGGACTACAAAAGGGAGGATGGAGGTAGCTAGGACGTTTTC
>JAGKTI010035430.1:0-11257 GCA_018397915.1 Birgus latro | reverse complement strand
CCTAGCACAGTACGTGATTTTATGGGCGGCAGAGGAGGTCACGTACTGTACTAGGATTTCGCGTATTGTGAATACATAAACTTTTGGGAAAAATTACATATGGGTGCCACCCCCCTTCATTGGTAGCCCTTGAGACTCCTTTCAGACCTAAGTGTTGTACTTTACAGAGAAACTGTCTAAGACATATTACCTAAGATAAAGTAAACCAACAAGATTGTGGATTTACTAAATCAACAAGGATATGGCTTAGCTAAATCAGCAAGAATATGGATGCTCACCTTAATCCAAGAGGACAGCAGGCTTAATGGATGTAAGAAGGGGATCCGAGGCAGGGTGAGGCACCTAGTGTGCACCTCATGCACCATCCGCCACACCAGCCGACACGCCACCTTCCTCAGCACTTTCGACACTTTCACTAGCTAATGCACACACTTCATTCATAAATCCTTGAAAGTCTATTTCTGACACCTCAGACATTGCATCATCCTCTTGATCCTCCCCAGGAAATGACTTTTCTGATGTTGAAGGGCGCTATTCCTCACTTTCTTGAGGCCGCAGGTAACGGGTGATGAGGGTTTGTTTCCTTCTGTTAACCTCCTGGTTGTGCCTGTCTGTGTAGTAGCGGAAGGTTCTGTCCAGTGAAGTCACCACTTCCTCCACTTGCAACTGACAGTGTTTGATGTCCTTGAATTTTTCCTTGAATTTATCTAGGGCACACAGTACCCGGCTGATCTTCATCATCGACAAATCTCCACTCTCCATCACTGTTACTGCTGGCTGTTCTGCTGCAGTCTCCTGCTTTGCGTTGGCCTCGTCCACTTGTTGCACGACTTCCTGGGGATCCTTCTCCACTGCTGCCAAATGTAAGCCCCTGATTTCCTTCAGCGTGACGCCCTGAAACCCGGGCACAGCTTGTGCAGTTGTGAGAGTAGCTGTCTCGGCAGTGACCAGGGACGGAAAGCTGCTTACTGGTGTGATGTCACACAGGCGCAAGACGAGAAGGCGCCAGGCATGGTTGATTGTTGTGTTGGTGATATCTGTCCAAGAAGACAACAGGAAGTTGATGGTATCCTTGAGGTTGAATAACTGCCAAAAAGCCATTACACTCTTCTCAGGAGTTGAAGCGGTCGGTGGTGCGGGTGCTGTGCTGTAGCAGGTGGAACAGGTGGCGAGTCGCAACCGTCCTCGGCGTCCATGACATTACTCCCAACAGTGTCCAAGGCAAGGATTGCCTGCAGTTCCTCTGGGTTGTCGGTCTTGCTGCAGAGGTGGTCGTAGAGGCACTGGTGGTATAGCTGCTTCACCGTTGCAATCAACTCCTGGTCTAGCTGTTGGATGAGAGAGGTCATTCAGGGTGGCAAAAAAACGATCTTGCAGTCCCTACTGAGGTCTGCTAGCCGGGTTGGATGACTTGGGGCGTTGTTGAGGACCAGGAGCATCTTGAAAGAGATTCTAAGTTCCTGGGACTTCGCCTTGGTGTCAGGGATGAAGTGTCGCAGCAGCCACTCCGACATGATACTGCTCGTCATCCATCTGTTGGAGTTGCTGTACCAGTACACCCCACTATCATCCATGCATCGAAGACTCTTGTAACATCAGGGGTGTGCTGCGGTATGAACAGCAACAGGCCGCATCCTGTGTGAGCCTGATAAGTTCACAGTGGACATGACCGTTATCATGCTTTTGTCCATTTTTCTTCCCCGGGCCTGCCGCTGATGTTTACTGATAAAAGTGGACTTCGGTATAGCCTTGTAGTATAGGGCCATTTTATCAGTATTGTAGATTTAGTTCCTGCTTTAGCCACCTTCGTTGATTTTCCCCTTTAGGATGGCGGGGTAGTCCTTGGCTGCCATTTCATCTGCTGATGCATGCTTGCCGGTGAGGCAAATGTGACATAGCTTCTTCCTCTTCAGGAACCGGCCTAGCCATCCCACAAAGGCTTTGAATTGTTTCTCAACACCAAGCTTCTGAACTGCAGCCTTGTAGAAAAGCTTTGCCTGGTCCTTGGTGTAGCACCTGTTCAGTGGCACTCCCCTCTTCTCTTTCCTCTGGTTGTATGTTGACAGGTACTGCTTCATGAGAATTATTGCCTGGTTGGTCAGCCTGCTTCTCCCGTCAAGTGCTGCTGCTCCATACGTCTTAACAGTCTTCTTTATGGCCTCCCTGTTCGTCCATATTTTCCGTACCTCCGATTCCGCCAAGCTGAGTTCCTTCCCAATGACAGTGTTACACTTGCCCTTCTCCTTTCACTTGATGATTTCCATCATCAGGGCATGGCTGATGCACTTCTTCTTTCTGGATGACGCGGCAGACATCCTGGCATAGTACGGCGATTACGGGAACGGTTGTAGCACACTAAACAATAGCCTCAGAGTAGACGAGAATGTAGCTGGAACAGCGAGTGTACCCACAGTGCGCGCATGTTTCCTCTGCTGGGCCTCTCTTACCCTCCAAGTGGTGCATTGGGCATCACATAACGAGTGCGCATCATTGACGTCACAAGGTGGGCGGAGTGTAGGCAACCATTGGCACGACTTGAGGTGGCAGTGTCGGCTGCTCGGGGTAATCCCGGATTTGTCGCATGCTCAGGGTAATCCCGGATTTGTCGCATGCTCGGGGTAATCCCGGATTTGGGCCACTCTTCACTGCTGTCTCGCCTATTACGAGTTCAGTTTGCATACTATTAAAAAGTACACTAAAATTCGATAAAAAATAGGTCCTTGCGTACTATGGGATTCATGTACTTTGAGTTCGCGTACTGTGCGTACCTACTGTATATATTTAAATAGTACAGTATACATAAATACATGTATATATTTTTTTAAGGAGACATTTAAAAGTAACACAAAAAGCAACTTGGAGAAACCTTTTGCTTTTTGTTTGCTGAAGTTTCACAGGTCCATTGAGCACTGTTTAAGAACCTCTTCTGTAGGAAATTCAACTAGCTATAAGTACTTTCATATGCAGATTTTGGTATAAAAGTAGGTCCCTGCTTATGAGGTGAATCATGGGTAATGTGCACATTGATGAGATGCCCAACTATACTTTTTTTTTTTTTTTTTTTTGAGGTGAAGATGCTCTTGACAGGTTGGTGATGATTGGCTGAATGCCTCATTACTTTATAATCTCTGTACTCGTTAGTATTACTAATTGACACCATATATCTAAGGGAGAAATTTGGGTTAGTAAATAAGTTATTCGGACAGGTTGCATTCAGTCAGATATCACCAACCCATCAAATGCATCTTTGCCTTGATTAAAAAAAACTAAGTTTAAGTATTTGTTTATATTTTATAGTTCATTCATATCTTACACATTGAGGGCTGTTCTTTTAAAAATAGAATGCTCTGCATTTTGTAAGACAGTTTTCCATCAGATAAGACTATGCATCTAATTGTGAAGTTTCCATCACCCAGGCTACCTAGAGAGTCGTTCTTCACTTGAGAACCTAGACCTGGAGAAGTCAGTAGACCATTTGTGCAGCTCTGTGAACATAAAGGACTGTCAAGTTGACCCTGGGCAGCTCCAAAATCTCCAGCCCCTCATTCAGTTTGCCACTGACCTAGCCCTATTTATACTCTTCATGCTTGCCCAGAATAGTAAGGTGAGGTACCTGTAAAGTGCTTGTATAGTATATACCAGAGCAATAAACTTTCTTTTCATCATTATAACTAATATAATGATGTATTGGTCATGCAGTCTATATCTTTCTTTACCTTTATCATTCTTTTTCTGTGTCTGCCCTCCTATCTTACTATTATTCCCATCTTACCTATCACTTTTTATGATTCCTCTTTCCCTTTCAGGTGGCTTACACTGCATGACAAGCCTAATGGTTTCCTGTAAGCTAGGAAACCATAAGCAATGTTGGCTGGTAACCATATAAGTAACCCATATGTGTGCCCCATGTGTCAACAAGTGGGTTAGTGGAGTTAGTGCCCCATCCTGTAAAACAACTAACTCAAGACAAACGGCCACCCCTTATGGGATCATGGCTTCTGGCCATAAATAGATAAATAGATTGGTTATTGGGATGTTTCTTATTAAGACCACTTACTGGTACTGACATAAATGTTGTATGTATTGCAATCCATACCACACTAATCATTTATGCATTAAAGTAGTATGTTTGATTATCATTAATATTTTAATAAGATACTGTAGTAGCTTTAATGTTTATTAACCATCATTGTAAACACTATTGTACAGTTTGAGTTAGCCCGGGATCCTAAGATTGTGCAGAGCCTGCGTGAGCTAGTGTTTGTGGCACGACTGTGGCATCGTCAGAACAAGTTGGTGCAGCCACAGATGCTCCACAAGACTCATTCAGTGGATGTTTGGGCACAGATTTACAAACTCCTCACCAGATTAGCCCTGACTCTGCCTGCAGAACCTGATTCAAGCTTAATAGGTAGGTGAAGAGTTAAGAGCAGTTGAACATAATGATAGGTTCAGGAGTAGTTGAACTCAATGGTAAAAATGTAGGGGCACTCCTTGTTCCATAATGCAAGATTGTAGTTTTTGCTGTGTACAATATAGCCTTATTATCAATGAAATATGCCAGAAAAGTTGTGGAAATGCATAATTTGATGTTATTTATTATATATAAACATTTTCAAGCAACACCTTCATATAGTTAGTAATATTCAAACCGCTCAACATGAAACAACCTGATTATGAAAATACTGAAACATCCCTCAGTTTAACTGATATCCTTCAGCCTGAACATTGATAAGATCAGTGGAGAGACATTTGAGACTGCTATTACTCAAAGACAATGGAAACATAGAAGTACTGGGACAGTGATTGTATGAGTTCCATACAATTTTTAATCACTTTTCCAAGAAATTGCATGAAAACAATTATTAATGTTTGCAGTAATCAGTATATAAGTCCCTGTCACCAAGGAGGATGGTGGTGAACTGCAGAAAAAGGGCAGCTTCAAATTGCAGCCCACTGGGTTCACATTTCAGGTGAATCTGGGGCTACAGCCCTTAATACAAGTACCAGTATACAAGTACTTTTAATGTTTGTCATAGTGCTTCTTAGTGGGAAAAATTTTCTGTACAACACAGTTGCATATAATGCATGAATTGTGTCCCTAACACCTGTCACATTCTAAGTTTTTCTCATAATATGAATAAAGGAACATGAATACAGTAATCCCTTGATTATCCTTACATCCATTATCCGAACAATTCATTGTCTGGATTCTGTGATCTCGCTGTTTGAAACCATTATTTGCCCATTTTTCCATTTTATCCAGACAGAATGCTTGTGTCTGGGTGGAAATTATGGCTGCAAGAACATTTTCACCCAGCCAGGCTGTTTTTTTCATGTCACTGCAGAATATGGCCCTTCAGTGGTGACTGCTTGTCTGTGGTTGATGGGTCTGCTTGACCATGGTAATTGCTTGGCTGTGGTTTATAGGCCTGCTTGACTAGATGGAATAGTGTTAAACAGCAGGAACAAGTGTTGTACAATGTACTGTAGTGGCATTTTACAATGGCATTCACAAGTTTGGTTATGTATAAAAGGGGGCCAGGGGAGAAGTCCATTATCTGAACGGATCCACTTTATGGATAATTGATGGATTACTGTACTGCAATTCATTGCAAGCCAGTCTCAGACCCAAAGTCCTCCTTTTGACCATTCATCCCACAGTATTACTCCCTGTAACCACACATCAGTAATCAAAATGCTGCCAGATACCACTGTTAAATGCTAGAGTGCCCATTTTGTGCCAGCAGCCAGATAAAATGAAATTTATTTCCCTCCTCATATGAGTCTCATCTCCTAGACTTGCCTGGCTGCCATAGCACTGTCGTCATACATTTGTTCACAGGCTAGTTCACACCACAGTAACAATGAAACAGTGAAGCTAACCTCTCAAAGTAATAAACATATCAGTCAGTCTGCCTTTTTTTTTTTTTTTTATAACCAAATTATGGTGCCTGGTGGTTTTGTGGGTAATTAAGGCACTCTAATCAGATTTAACCAGTGCAGGTTTATATCCAAGGAGTGGTTGTGGTTTTTTGCTCACATAATGCCACTCAGGGATGCGTGAGGCTGTCACTCATCTTGAATGCCAGGACCAACTTGCCTAGCCCTGTGCTCCTACGCTCCTCGTTGGGCAGCACGGGATTGGATGATGGATGGATGGATGGAAAGCTTGTAGCATTACACACACTTGAGAATTGTAAATGCAGACTAAACAGCTGATCAGTGGTAGATGTGTGGTGGCAAAGAGGGATGCCTCGCTGTGACTGAGGGCTGAATTTATAAACACTCCTTAGAACGTTCATTAGAGGTCATGTAAATTGAAAACATTATAAAAAGGTCTGTAATAATAGTTAAGTGCTATGAAGACCTGCTTACCCTCTGAATTGGTTGTGACTGTTCCTTAGTCTCTCCACGACCACTCAAGGCATTTGTTATTGTTCTTCTTACACTCATGAACTACCTTAATAGGTACAAGGACAGAAATTAATTACTAGCACTGTTGTAGTACCAAGTATGAGGAAGATGAAAGGAAAGTCTCTCTCTCTTTCTCTAGGGTGGGTCAAAAATTTAAATTTCGATGAAACATGGCTATTTTGATGCCCTATAGTATATTTTCATATGAACTAATTGTATTTTTAAAAAGGAGTCAGTGGTACTCCAGCAACTTTCAGCTTAGTTTGTACGGCATTGACGCTCCAAGCATTTAGTGATTACCGGTGATTGGCAACTCTGTTAATGATAACCCATTGTTCTGCATTTCTGTTACCAACTACACAAACTGGTACTGGTTTACAGTTTTCAATTTTGTATCGGTTTGCGTATTTTGCTGGAATCATGGCCAGTTGCAGCCACTACAGTGGCTTGTTTGTTTGTTGCATCTTGTTGAAACCATTTTCCAAAGGCATTTCGAGGCAGTTGATGGTTCGACAACAGGTCCATGAGGCTGCAGAGAAGTAGGTCAGTTGCTTGAATTTGACCCAAAAGATCTTCCAGTTGTTGGTTATGAACGTGTTGCTGGAAGAACTTGCATTTTACCAGAAGGAGTTGTAAGTGATCTCAGCAAAGATCAGGGCTATCTATACCGTGCATGTTTGCAAGTACAATTGCCAAGTGGAGATACTAATGAAGGTGTGGGACCATCTGCACAACCAGGACCACTAAATTATGCCAGGTGGCTTACAAAAGCTAATCAGGTACTATACCGTAAAACACCCTAACTTCAGACACTTTTTATGTGTTTTAATGAATACCTCTGTGTAAAATGGTGCAATTTTATCCCTGTTGGTGTCCTGTGGTAGCCAGGGACAGTACCTACTGAATCCATATAATAAAAAAAATTAGCCACTTTTTTTTTTCATTTTCAAGCGTCTGAAGTTAGGAACAAATATCCTAACTTTGGACAGCTCTTCCAAACTTCAGACATCCAGGTGTTTGCCCTTTAAACATGAGAATGATTAATAGCACCTGTCTCTGGACACACTGGCGCCAAACTTCGGACACTGTAGAAGTTTTTAAAAAATGTAAAAAAAAATGTTGGGTACTCGTGGGCCAAGTTATACATATATAAAGAGAAACATCCAGAAATATCTTCTTTTTTGAGCTTATAATTTGAGATCACATTAAGATGCATCATATCACATTGTTGTGAGGTATTCTGGCCACAAATATAAGTAAGAACTCTTCAGAAACTTTTTCAGACGAAAAAATTATATAAAAATGCATTTCTTATATTCCAAACTGTAAGCAGAACTGATCTATTTTTCCTAAACAAAACTTCACTTAATTATCAAGTAGCTACCTTACTGATTCAACAAATGCATACTCAAATAACATAATCTAATGTTAAACACTTCGGACAGGTTCTAATAACACCCACACACCCACTAACATGCACACAAATCAAGACACACGCACACACAGGCACATGTTATGAAGGCCAGTATAAATTACTGTAACTAAATAAGTAGTATCATTTTTTCTTCAAAATAAAACTCATTACTGGTTAAGGCACCATACTGACAATAACTTTGGTACTGGTAGTACTGACTGTCTTCTTACAAATCTATATCAGATATTATTATCATTACTTAGGCCAGAGGTTCACACCTACATCAAAAATCATCCTTTTCTTGTGATCAAGTGTTGGTTCTGGTAACACCCTCAGTATGTCCTCTTTGTCTATGTTACTTCTGTCATCAACCATTGGGTATACAAATGTGTGAGGTGTACCCTGAACGTGTTTGAGAAACTTGACATGTATTTCTGGTTTTACCCTAACAGTGGTAGCAATATAATGCCTGTATCTGTCTTTCCAATCAAAGGGAATCCTCACAACTATCCAATTTGAGGGAACAACTTTATCTCCTCTCCATGTAGAGGTGTATGGTATGTAGGATGACTGCTGGGCCTTGATAGCAGGCTGGGAAGCCTATGCCCGGAGTTGGACAAAAAAAAAAAAAAAATCTGGGTAGAGATGACTGTCTGGGGAGATGCTTGTGCTTCATCGTTGGGTACAGATGTGGACGTGGAAAGCTGTGCTGCTATCTCTGCCATATCCTCTTGTGGCTGCAGTGGCTGGGGTTGTGGATCATCAACTTCACTTTCTTCTTGCTGGCTCTCTGTTTCATTTTGTACTGTCCTGTCCTTGTAGTAATGTTCCTGCCAGGTGACATTCAATTTTTTTTTTCGCTTTGGTTTTGTTATAGGCGGACTTGAGCTTGCCTGAATGGTTCCATACCTCATTTCTCTCAACATTTCCACCACTGAGCTGTCTAAGGCAGTAGATGGTGCTTCTAGGGACTCTTTCAGATTACTGTAGAATTCGGCTAGCATGGCTCTTGTAACTTTAGCTCTGTCAGTTTTTACATTCTGGGACACTCATCTACTAAGGTCTTGTTTGTGGCGCTTGAGGAAGGAGTGGGCCCATTTACAACCAGGCAAATTGTTACTGAACTGCGGCACAACAATCCCTTGTTTGTCTAAATATGCTTTCACTAACGTCCTCAAGTCCAATATGTCAAGTGGGAATCCCCATTCTGCCAGTGTGAGGATTCTCTGACACACCAGTAACTCTTCATCATGACTCAGCGAGGTTTCACATCCCTCTGGATTACTATTTTTTTTTGTCAGGTAATCATGCAGTGTGCTCCTTTTTAATTTATATTTCTCAACTGCTTTGCGCACTTTCATGTTCTTGTTATATATGTCATTTTTAGCCTTTTCCAGGGCATTTTTGGACACTTTACTTGTATAGTCTCTTTTCCTCTTTGTAGGAGATTTCGCTGTTTTAGCCATGTTTTTCTGTTTATATAATTAGCATCACTTTACCATTAATCTATATTATTATCCGATGTTTGACTTAATTATATTGTCTGTCCAAAGTTTGGAATTTATTTGGTGTAAGTAATTTGTCTGTCCGAAGTTATGAATGTTTTCTGAAAATACAGAGATATTCATTAAAACAGTCATAGTAAGATTATGGATGTATATATTTTAAAACGGTTTACTGCCCAGTACTTACAACACCTTTCCACATATAATTGTACTAATCACATTCTTACAATTGAAACTGTTTGTTCTGTGTGAACAAAGTTTTGCAGGGTTAAAAAGTGTTGATTTTTTTTCCATTTGATTCATAAATTTTTTTCTCCCACACATATTCAAGGTAGTTTAATAGGACTTATACATAATAATCTTTGAAGATTATCCTACCTACCCATATCATTATTATTTTCAAATATCACACTCTCTTCCAATAAACTTGAATTACTACATTTTTTCGCAAAATGTCCGAAGTTTAGGCGCTGTCTGAAGTTAGGGTGTTTTACGGTACTGTGACTTTACATGTCAAAGGAGCAACTATCACCAACCCTAAAATGTCTTGTTTCATTCATTGTGAACTACTATGATCCTGTGTGGTTCAGGGTGAAAGCCAACAGCTCGTGTCAGGATGTAGCCAAAAATTTCTTCTTCATGGTGAAGCTCCTTCAAAAGCTGCCGTTGGAGGATCAGGCAATCATTCGCCCTGTGCTTGCCAATAACAGCTACTTCTGTCACCCAGAGAACATCCTGTTGTTGGCTGTTGCTGATGAAGATGTTGGCTTACACTCTATGGTGATCAAGTTGATGAAACAAGCACAGATGAATGAAAATGATGACCAAGCCACATTTAGAATATTTGAAAAATCGGCACTGAAGATAAACTAAAATGCCAAGAAGTACATTGAGCTGGTAGAGCTTTCTTCTGCCACAGTTTCTCCATTGCTGAAGAACAGACTGGACCAAATGGACGAAAGACAACCCACTGTACTGGATGTGTATCCTTGCCATTCCCAAGGAGTGGAATGTTGCATCAAGGACATCACATCCATCCATCCATCATCCAATCCTACGTTGCCCCATGAGGAGCGTAGGAGCCCCAGACTAGGCAAGTTGGTCCTGACATTTGAAATGAGAGTGACCAGCCTCACTCATCCCTGAGTGGTATAACATGAACAATAAACCCCAACCACCCCTTGTGGTAGGTGAGGGCGCTCACCATCCACTCGCTCGATGTAGTGCTGTTCTCGGGTGTTTGCCCTTTCGTCTCTTCCTTCCTTCTTTTCTTCCTTCCTCGTCCGTCTTGGTTTACCTCATTCTTTCCTCGTCCTTCTGCCTACAGTTGACTTTACACTCCCTCTTCTGTCTTTCTTTCCTCCATTCTTTCCACTTCCTTCTGCCTACGGGTGTCGCTACACTGAGTGATAAGCCAAATGGTTTCCTGTACACCAGGAAACCATTTACTATGCTGGGTGGTAACCATATAACCAGATTATGGTGCCTGGTGGTTTAGTGGGTAATTATGGCGCTCCAGTCGGATTGAGCCGGTCACATCCACCACAAATAAAGTAATTGGGCATGAATCATGTCATGGTATGCTCGTCCAATGTAAGCGATCTCGCTGCTCGTTCCTGAAGCATGAAAGTAAACAAGACTTTTGATGTGCTCAACTGTTCATGCCATTTCTACTGTTCTTTTCATTTTCTTGGAATAATGCCTTTCACATGACTTGAATACATTTATTTCATCTGTTACTTTTATTTTTAAAACTGAAATTTAAGACAGAAATTGCATTTTAGTTCATTCAAAATAAATAGCATGTGTTTCTAAGTCTTTTGAGAAATACTGTAACATTATTTTTAGATCCAAATTGCTGGAATGGGCACGTATATCAAAACATTTTTTTCGTAGTTTATTGTCATTGTAAAGGAGCACC